>SOZI01000122.1:0-59183 GCA_006352295.1 Rhodotorula diobovata | reverse complement strand
GGCGTAGCCGAGCGGGGGGGCGTCGATGGACTGAGTGAGCGGCGCTTCTTGGTCCGCCGAGCCATGCCTAGTCAACAGCGAGGCGATTCGTGGGATGGGACGAGCGAGAGCAGCCTGCCAGGCAAGGCGGTCCGACGGTGAGCACCCGAGCCGCGCACTTGCGCTGCGGGGCACAACGCAATTGCGCTTTCGGCGGGGAAGCGCAACTGCGCTTGTCACTCCAAGAGCAATTGCACTGTATCTTATAAGCGCACTTTTCCAGAACCTTTATAGCGCTTATACCATGGGGTGGTGTCCCTCGAATCCCCTGCGGGAGCAATGGAGGTCGAGGCGAACGCGAGCGGTGCTCGGCACCCCGATACGCAACCTCGAGCTGATCAAGCGACCTTGGATTGCGCCGACTGGGCAATCAGGCTGAGCAGAGATGAAGCTGGGAGGCGCCGGTGCCGGCGCCGGCGACTCGAGGCGGGCGGCCGGATTCGACGCCGAAGCCGGACGGCCTCCCTCTCGCTCACTTACGCACCGCTTTGCGCCTCGTCTACCCCTTGACCGCCGACCAGCCTCCAGCAGCTGCTAGACAGTCCCCACCGATCCGTCTCGCACCGCGACCGAGCCCCCCGCGGACACGATGCTCGCCTCACTCGCCGGTGGGGCGTCGTGCGGCCCGTCCAACCCGCTCCAGCAACTCTCAAAGACGTATGGCGCAGACAGGGGAGCTCAGCAGGTGCGTCTCTGGCTTCCCTCGTCCGCTCGAGCCGGCCCCACGCGCCATCTCCACGAGCTGACCTGATCCCCCTGACCCCCGCGCAGGACCACTTCAACCCGCAAGCTGGACCCTCTGGATCGGTGCGCACGCTTGCACTGCTCTATCTAGCTGAAGCTACCGGATACTGACTCCCCTGCCCGCGCCCTTCCCCTCTCGCAGACCTTTCGGCAGGGGACCCCCACCCAGCAGCAAGCCCTCCCGAACGACCCTGCCGCCGCCCACTTCTTCCAGCAGCAGCACCAGCAGGACCAGCAGGACAAGCACTTTGACCTGTCACCTCTCAACCGCGCCCTCTCTCCCGCCCAACAGCCGCATCAGCAGCAGCCGCAGGTCCCGGCGTGGGCGCAGGCCTTCGCCGCCCAGAACCCGGCCCAGCAGCAGCCCGCCAACCCGCACGAACACGAGCTCTTTGCTCGCGCCTTTAATCGCCAGCCCGAGCCGCAGCAGCAGCAGAACCATTGGCGCAGCGAGTTCCAGCAGCACCAGGCGCCCTCGTCGTCGCAGCAGCTGCCGGCGCAGGCAGGTCCTTCGTCTGTCTCGCGCCTGCATGGGCAAGGCTTCTCCGGCGTCGCGCCCATGATGGGCATGGCTCGTCCGATGGCCTACGCGCCTGGCCCGCAGGAGGCGGGACCGATGCTGGGGAGGCCGCAGCAGGACCAGCAAGGCAAAATGGGTGCGTCACTCGCTTTCTCTTGCGCTCGTGCAGTCATGTCTCGACGCGGCGACCGGCTTTCTGCGAGTCATGGGGCTGACGGCCACCCCGCGCAGAGTGGGAGACGGCTTTCCTCGCTCAAGAAGCGTCGCGCACGACTACCGACGAGTCCGCCACCGCCGACGCGAGTCGCTACGATGGCATCACCGAGACCCGTCCCCTCACTCCCCCGCTCCGCGCCCACTCGCCCGTCGCCGACCCCGTCGCGCGGGACGCTCTCGCCGAAACGGCCGCCAACCTCCTCTATACGGTCAAGTCGGCCGAGGCGCAGCGCATCCGCGCCAAGAACGGCGCCGACGTGAGCGACAAGTTCGCCGCGTCGTCTTTCATGGCGCTGATGCGCCAGCTGCGCGACGGCGAGGTCGCCGTCGAGGGCGACAAGGTCGTTGAGCAGCCCGCCGAGGCCAAGGCCAAGGCGCACCCGCGTGATGACGGCTGGGCGAGCAACCTGGCCGCAACGACAAGGGTCCCGTGGGAAATTGAGCGCGAGGAGGAGGGTCGCGTCGGCGAGGCGCCGGCACAGCGCGCGCCGCCAGTGCTTCGGCCCGGCGCACCCGTCGCGCAGCACGCGCACGAGCAGCACGCGTGGGCCCAGCGGCAGGCGAGCGACGCACAACTGGTGCGCGAGCTTCAGGAGGGGTACCAGACGCTCGAAGGCATGTGGGACGACGAGGACCGCGTGCGCGCCGAACGCGAGGGCCGTACGGCGCGCGACAAGGGCAAGGGGCGCGCCTTCCAGTTCCAGGGCGACGGAGGCGCCCTCGCCGAGGCCGAGGAGGCGTTCGAGCGCGCCGACACGCATGTGCCGCTCGCACAGGCGTCGTGGGAGGAGGACTTTGACGACCCGAGCATGATCGTTGGAGGGCACGCGCTCGGCGGCGGCGCCCGCTCCGCAGCCCGCGAACGCACGATGAACGCGCAGCAGCAAGAGTGGGACGCTCTGCAGAGCGCATGGGACGACTTTGAGGTGACCGCCGCGGGCATCAAGCCGCGCAGCCAGGACGAGGCCATGTCGGCGTCGGCGCTCGGGCACGGCTACGCCTTTGCGCACAACAACCCGTACGTGCACGCCAACTTGCCCTCGACGCACCATCACGCGCACCACGCGGCCGTCAGCGACCTCTCTTCGGCGCTCAACGAGCGGCACGACTCGCTCCTTCAGCACGAGGCCGACGTGCAGCGCGACCCGACCAACGCCTCGGCGTGGCTGTCGCTCGGGCTCAAGCAGCAGCAGAACGAGCGTGAGGAGCTCGCCATTGCAGCGCTCAAGCGTGCGGTGGAGCTCGACCCGCTCGTTGCCGGCGGCGCTGCGCACCTCGCGCTCGCCGTCTCGTTCACAAATGAGGGGCGCCGCGGCGAGGCATACGCCGAGGTCAACCGCTGGGTCGACTCGATCGCGCGTGAGGCGGGCGCGAGCGCATACGCCAACGAGATCGAGCAGTACCGCGGGCTGTTCGGTGCCGCCTTGCCCGACGCCATGGGCGACCGCCACACGTACCTCTCCAACCTGCTCATCCGGCTTGCGCAGTCGCGCGCCGAGCAGCAGGGCGCCGAGGGCGTCGACGCCGACGTGCAGGTCGCGCTCGGCGTGCTGTTCAACGCGAGCGAGGAGTACGAGAAGGCGAGCGACTGCTTCGAGGCGGCGCTCTCTGTCCGCCCCGACGTGCGTCCTTTCTCCCCACCTTGTTGTTCAATGCGGCGATCTGACGCGACCACGACCCCACAGGACCCGCTTCTCTTCAACCGGCTCGGCGCGACGCTGGCCAACTCGGGCAAGACGGAGCTCGCGATGCAGTACTACGTCGCCGCCATCGACCTCGACCCGGGCTACGTTCGCGCGCGCTTCAACCTCGCTGTCGCCAACATGAACACCGGGGTGCGTCGCTTGTCTCCCTTGCGTGTCTGAGAGCCGATACTGACGCCTCTCGAGCACACGCGCAGCAATACGAGGAGGCGGTTCACCACCTCCTGACGGCGCTGTCGGTGCAGGAGGCCGACTCGGAGCTCGACACTGCGTCTACATTCTGGGGTGCTCTCGAGGCGGCTGGCTGACGAGACTCGTGCGAACGCGCAGGCCTGCAGCAGGCGCCGGTCAACGCGGCGGGCGTGAGCCACGCCCTGTGGGACTCGCTCCAGGTGTCGCTCCTCCAGTGCGTCCATCGGCTTACTTTGCCTACACTTGGACGCGACACTGACGTCGAGCTGCACGCACCCAGGATGCACCGAAGCGACCTGTCTTCGCTGGCCGCGAGCCGCGACCTGCGTGGCCTGCTGCAGGCGTTTGCTGCGGACCGGTAGAGGGTGGAAACGGCGTTTCTCTGTTGCTTGTAACTCTGCAGTGTGCAGTCGGTCGACCCATGGCCTCTGTATCAGAGAGAGAAAAAGGCCAGCCAGCCACTTGCGCGTGTCGGCCGTCGAGGCGCGCGTCGTCGTGGCAGCTCCGTCCTCCCGCTCTCGCCACTCCACTCCGACAGAGCCTTGCCCAGGATGGAAGCACAGGCCTTGATGCAGCGCTTGCCCGACGCCGTGCAGCAGTTCCGGGTGCGCCCCTGTTCCCCCCTCTCTCTCCTCTCCCCCCCGCCTCTCGCCTCTCGCCCGT
Organism: Rhodotorula diobovata; assembly: GCA_006352295.1. Classification (NCBI taxonomy): domain Eukaryota; kingdom Fungi; phylum Basidiomycota; class Microbotryomycetes; order Sporidiobolales; family Sporidiobolaceae; genus Rhodotorula; species Rhodotorula diobovata. The sequence goes on along the minus strand of SOZI01000122.1, from coordinate 55,106 downwards.
CGGCCCCATCACGCCTCGCCTCGACAGAGCCCACACAGCTTGAGGTCGCACGCCGCTCACGCAGAGACTGACCATGCGCCGCTTCTCCTCACTCGCGCGCACCCGCAGCAGGAACGGCTGCAGTCGCTGCGCCCGCCTCAAGAGGTGAGCCCTCCTCCGTGCCCTCTCGCCTACGCCAGCCTCGCTCTGCGATGCTGGCGGGGCGCGTGTGACGATGTACCTGCCCACTGACCTCGTCTCGCCCTTCCTCGTCCGCAGTTCTTCGACATGCAGGTGCGCCAGCGCGAATGTCCCGAGCCCCACTCGCTCGAGTTGTGCACCAGAGGTGCTCGGCGCGGCCTTGCGTACGAGTGCCAGGACCCTCTGACCCTGTACAATCCCTACAGCGCGTGTCGAGGCCCGCAGACATGAGTGTACGTTCCCCTCCCCCTCCCTCGAGCGTTGGTCTTCGCTCGACCAGGGCTGCTGTTCTGCGTTCTGAGCGCGCCGTGACCGCTGCAGAACTCGCACTGACGATGTGATTCCTCTCGCAGGTCGCTACTGGCCGCGTCAAGTGCGTGCCCGCGTGCTCCTGCCGTTGACCTCGCCTCTCGTGAGCTCTACTCGGCGCCGTACCGAGATGCTGACGCACCCCGCTGTGCGCAGGTACAACGTCAATTACTTTTCCGGAAACTACATCCTCCGTGCGTCGTCGCGCTTGACGTGCGGGCTATGCGTCGTTCGCCCCCGGGAGCTCGGCTGATGTCGTACGGCCACCTGCCCGCACAGTCATCCTGCTCCTCGCCGTCTACTCCCTCCTCACCAACCCGCTCCTCCTCATCGCGCTGGCCTTCCTGATCGGCGTGCGTCTCCCTCGGCGCCCTGCCTACTCCCCGCCCGCCGACCGCAGCACGCACTGACCTCGCTCTGCCGCTCTTCCGGCCTTCTCGCTCGCAGGGGTACATCGGCATCAACCGGTTCATCCCCGAGCCGGTCCAGTTTGGGTCGACGACGGTCGAGCCCAAGCACCTGTACATGCTCCTGTTCGTCGTGGGCATCCCCATCCTGTGGATCAGCGCGCCGATCGCCGCCTTCTTCTGGCTCGTCGGGAGCAGCAGCGTCCTCATCCTGGGACACGCGGCGCTCCTCGAGCCCGGGGTCGAGAGCGAGTACGGGACGGTGCAGGGCGTCTGAGGGCGGCGCCGATGGGTTGTCGGTCGAGGCTCGTCGTGTCGGACCGAGCGGTCGAGGCAAGGCAGGGGAGGGCGTCCGGGCGAGGGCGAGTCAAGTGGGGGACGCGCGCGACCGGCGGGGCGCCATAGACATGCGGCAGGAGAGGCGTGGAGGCCGGGTCGTTGTGCTTTCTCAAGACGTGCAGTCTCATTCATACTTACGGGCATTCTGTCATCTCGCTGGCACTCGGCGTGGCAGAGAGAAGCTTGACGATGCAGTGCGGTGTGTGGAGTGGGTCGGGACGACTACAACAGGGGTACAGCGAGAGGTGGGGGGAGAGTCGCGAGCGGACCTGCCGCGAAACGGAGAGCTGTGCGTCAGGGGAAAAGTGAGCGTCGCCACGAGGACATCGCACGGTGGCACAGTCTCGACAACCGTCGAGGAGCGGCGTGGCGTGTCGAGACGAGGCGACGCACCACGACGAGCGCAGGTCAGGGCTTTCTCCGCTCGAGGACCTTGTCGAGCTCGGCAACGAGAGCCTTCTCCATGGGGACGACTGCGCGGTCTGCAGCGGCGGGCCCGCCTGCGCCCTGTGCGAGCGAGGCGAGGTCGAGGGTGAGGAAGACCTGCGACGTGTAGCGCTTGGCTGCGAGGGAGCGGGGGTCAGTGTCCTGCGTCGCGTCGCTCAAGTCGAATCCCGGAGGGGGAGACGGACCGAGACGTGCTGCAAGGGTGGTCGAGGCGGATGCGTTTCCGAGGCTGGTGGCCGAGGGCGGGCCGTTGGGGCGCTGCTCCGTGGCGAGGAAGCGGTCAGTCGAGGGAGAGGAGAGGGCGAGACGAGGAGGAAAGAGTGGGAGCGCACGGGCATTGCGACGCTCGAGTCCTTTGCCCAGCTGAAGGGTAAGGGATCGGGACCGCCCACCGAGACGAGGACTGCGCCCTTTGCGAGGACGACGAGCGACGCGAACAAGGGTTGAGCGAAGGCGCGGTCAAAGGGGAACAGGTCGAGCGTGAGCGTGTGGGTGTGCACGGTGGGTGCACAGTCGCCGTCCATTCTAGCCGTACAGTCAAGCAAGCCAACCCAAAGAGTCGACAGAGCGAGAGCGAGGGGCGAGGGTCACGCCGCGAATCGACTCGCTCGCCTTGACCCTCAACCAACGCCCCCACCTCGCTCCCCTGGGCTCAGGGGCTAGTTGCTCCTTGCCTCGGCGCTGCTGCCACTCGTGCCCGCGCCCCACCATGCCTCCCCGCGCTTCCACCTCGGGCCCAGGTGCCGCCGTCGCCTCGGCAAAGAAGCTCACCCCGCTCGAGCTCAAGCTCCTCAACCACGGCCTCGCGGCCCCAAAGGGAGTGCGTGCACCGTCCCTCTCGACCTCTTCCACTCTAGGCACGCGCGACTGACTTGCTCACGCGCGCGGGCGCCTCTTCCTCGTCGCAGGAGATCAGCCAGCATGACCTCCTCGCCTCGTGCGGCCTCAGCGCCAACCAGAACGTCATGGAGGCCATCAACAGCCTCTTGCGCAAGGTCAGCCTACCCCGTCCGCTCCTCCCACGCGCCCGGGACAGCCCACTCACCCGCTCACGACCCCACCCTCCCTGCCCTCGACCATCCACAGAGCCTCCTCCAGATGCTCAGGACCGACACGGGCTCGATCCTCTTCCGCTTCCTCGGCAAGGAAGAGGCAAAGGCGTGCGTCGATCCCTGCCGCGACTGCCTCGCGAGGACCTCGACTGACGCACTCGCGCACTCAGCATGGGCTCGATGGATGCCGACGAGAAGCTCGTCCTCGACCAGATCAAGGAGGCGGGCGACCTCGGTTCGTCGTGCTCTTCTTCTCTCAACCTCACACTCGGATGCGCTACTGACGGCGAGCGACGGTGCGCAGGGATCTGGAGCCGCACCCTGACGACCAAGACGGGCCTCCCGAGCGGCACCGTCACAAAGGCCCTCAAGGCGCTCGAGAGCCGCAAGCAGGTCAAGACGGTCAAATCGGTCAAGGTGCGTTCTCTGCCTTTCTCTGGGCGCGCGCAGGGGCCTGTTGCCCGTCCTGCGCCTCCTGCCTCGCAAGACAGCGCGACTGACTGACGCCTCACCCGCGCTCGCAGAACCCGACGCGCAAGATCTACATGCTCGCGGGCATTCAGCCCTCGGTTGAGCTGACGGGCGGCCCGTGGTTCACCGACAACGAGCTCGACACGGAACTCGTCGAGATGCTCAAGCGCGTCGTGCAGAAGTTCCTCAGCGACAGGGTGCGCCTCGCCCCTTCTCGCGGTCATGTCGCGAGCCGCGCCCGGCACTGACACTCACACTCTGCTCCCTCTCGCCTCGCCACCACCCTCTTGCTCATCCGCACCCGCCAGTCCATCCCGCGCTCGATCACCATTTCAGACCCTTCGTCGTCCAACCCGATCAAGTTCCGCCCCATCTTCCCCGTCAGCGCCACCCCGCACCTCCCGACCGTCACCGACGTCCTGCGCAACATCAGCGAACTCGACGTCATCTCGGTTCAGCTCAAGGCCGAGCACGTCGAGGCGCTCCTCGACTTGATGATCTACGACGGCCAGGTCGAGAAGATCCTCGTCAACCGCGACGCGGCAAACTTTGGCGCGCCCGCTGCAGGCGACTCGTCGTCCAAGAAGAACAAGGCGAGTGACTCGAAGGGCAAGGGCAAGGCGCGTGCGGGGTCGTCGTCGTCCAAGCGCCGCAAGGCGTCGAGCGACTCGTCCGACTGCGACTCCGAGTCGGACACTGCCGGTCGCCGCAAAGGCTCGTCGTCCAAGAAGAAGGCCAGCAGTTCGAAGCGCAGCGCCAACGGCAAGGCGCGCAGGAAGCGCGCCAAGCTCGCATCGGACGACGATGGCGCCTCGTCGACGAGCGAGTCCGAGTCGGAGGACTTTGACTCGGACGAGGAGGCGCCGAGCAAGCGCAAGAAGAGGAAGGGCGCGGCGAGCGACGACGACGACGATTCCGAGGGCGGCGGGGCGAAGAAGTCGAGCAAGAGGCGGAAGAAGCGGGGCGCGGCGCGGCGCGTCAAGCGGTCGTCGTCGGATCCGGACGCCGACACGAGCAGCGAGAGTGACGATGGTGGCAAGGCTGGCGGCAAGAAAGGGTCGGCTTCACGCGGGGGAGACGAGGATGACGACGACGAGGACGCGGCGGCAGAGGGCGCGGCACAGACGGGCACCCAGTACGTCTACCGCCTCGTTCGGTCGTACGCGCCGACAATCGGCTGGACCGACATGCCGTGCGGCAAGTGCCCCGTTGAGGACTTTTGCTCCGAGCCGCCGCGGCAGCGCGCCGTCGCGTACCGCCGCCCGCCGGGCATCGCCGCCAACCCAACCAACCCGAACGCTGTCCGCCCAAGCCTGGCGACCTCTGCGGGCGCGCCCAAGCTGCGCGTCGAGCTCGAGGGCGGGATCGAGGGCGTCGGCATGCTCGGCGGCGCGGGCGCGGCGATTGGCGTGAGCGAGGCAAAGTGGGGCGAGATGAAGGGCGCGGTCGGGGCGGGGATTGCACCCGTCAACCCGCGCGACTGCCCGTACTTTGCCGCGTGGGTCAACTTCTGAGATGGGGGATGCAACGGGCAAAGTCTGGCGACGTCTCTGTGTCTCCGTGAGACCTGATATGGGCTCGTGCCTGTGTCCGCCTTCGCTTCCTGTGAGCGCCCGCAGCTCTCCTGCCGTCGGTCGTCTCGTCCTCGGAGGGGGAGGGACGGAAGCGACTGCGCCGGGCTACATGGACCTCTCGCACGCTCGCCTCCTGGCCTCGCACCCTCGCGCACCGCGGCAAAGGTCAGTAGTCGAGGATTGCGGCACGGACAAGAATAGCAACAAAACGACAAGGGTGCGAACAGAAGGAGAGACGATGGGGACGCGCGAGGCAAGTACAGAACAGACACCGACCGCTCCCACTCATCCGGACCGCTCAGCCTCGACGCCGAGCCAGCCCTCGCCGACCGCCTCCTTGCGAGGCGGGGCAGGGACTGAGTCGTGTCCCTGGGCCAACGACGGGACGACGACCGCCTCCTCGCCGAGAAGTGCGCCCGCGCTCGCTCCCCCTCCGGGCGCAGGCGTCACGCCCTGCTCGCCCGCCTCCTCGCCATCGTCCTCCTCGCCAAGCGCAGACCCGTCCGTGCTCTGCAGCTCCCACTCCTCAGGCTCGCTGAACCCCTCGCTCGCCTCGTCCGGCGCCCCCGCGGCGAGCGGGTCGGCCCGCCCAGAGGCGGCGTCGTCGACATCGAGCTCGGAGAACGAGTCGTCCGCCACGGGTGCCGCTGCTGCCGTTGAGGCACTCGCGGCGGTGGGGTGTGACGGCGACGGCTGGGCGGAGGAGGTCGCGCGGCGCATCCAGCGCGGAGGGGAAGGCGCGATTGAGAAGATTGGGGCCGACGACTGCGAGAGCTGCGAACATGAGCGCAGAGGTGAGGATGTCAGCACCTGCTCCACTAAAGACGGTGAAAACGAGAGACACTGCCAAAGCAGCAAGCCCAAACGCACCTGTGCCACCCTCTCGCGGAAGTCGTCCCAGTCGCGCTCGTTCTCGATGACGAACCCGAGAAGCATGCTCGGGTCAAGGCTCGCGAGAGCGCACTTGCGCACCCGCTCGCAGTGGTACGTCGCCCACGCGCTGTCGTTGTACGCGTCGAGAAGAAAGCCCTCAAGGTCGCGCGCGGGCGGCTGCGTCGACCCGAAAGGTGTGTGCTGCGCGGCGCGCATGAGGGTGTCGTCTGAGGGGAGAACGAGGGGGATGGCGGGACGCGGGTGGTGCGGGTCGATGTAGAAGAGGGCATTGGCCTGCGCTCCAACAAAGTAGTAAGACGACGAGGGGCGGCCTCCGGCGATGCCGGCTGACTGTGGGAAGCGAAATATAGCCTGTCGCGAGAGCACATCAGCATGATTGCTCGGTCAGAACCTCAGCAGAAGAGAGACCCACCTTGACCGCCTCGTGATAGATCGGGTTGACGCCGTCGATGCCGAGGCGCAAGTTGATGAGCACGAGGACCGGCTTCTGCCACCTCGTGCCGTCTGCCGCACTGCTTGCCGCAACGACGTCGCTCTCGTACACGGCGCCGTCCATGCAGCTGACGACGCGCAGGCCCGCGGGCTCGTACGCGTTGACGAGCGACTTGATGGCGCCCGCGGCGGTCGACGGCCCGAACCACTCGCCGACGTCTTTGCCGAGGCGCTTGCCTTCGAGGGCAAAGCGGTGCACCGAGAAGGGCGAGAGAGGCGAGGGGTCGTCGAGGAAGAGGGAAAGCAGGCGCGCGTAGGTGCCCGCCGACGGTGTGGGCATCGAGGTCGTTGCGCCGGACGTAGAGGACAGCGGTCGTCGCCAGTCTGGTGGCATAAAGCGTCAGTCTCAGAGTTCGGAACAGACTGCGCAGTGGAACGACAGCGTACCCCTTCCGAGGTGCACCTTCACGAGCGCGTTCGCGAGCAAGCTCTGCCCCGTCCGCAGCATGCAGCCCCACCCCGCGTCTGTGCTGAGCCCTCTCTCCTCGCCCTTGTCTCCCGACGATGCAGGCACCGCCGCGCGCGCCCCACGACCGATGCTCATGCCGAGGTTGCTCAGCATGCCGCCGACACCGCCGTTCGACGTCGACGAGGGCGCATCGCACGGGATGAGGGGAAAGTGCGACCGGTACGTGAGGGCCGGGCGAGAGTAGAAGTCGTGGTAGAAGGAAGCGGGCCAGCCGTGGATTGTCGTTGCTGGTGGAGGAGGCGCGGGCGAGGAGGACCGGCTCGAGGCAGAGGAAGGGTCGGTGCTGGCGGAGAGAGCGGGGGCAAAGGACGGCTGTGGCGGCGGTGCTGGCCCCTTGCGCGCCTTGACGGGACTGCCGCGTCCGATACGGCCCAAGCCCGACAGGCCCCGCCTCTGCCCCTCATCCTCCTCGTCCCCGCCCTCTCGCTCCTCAGCTGCCGCCGGCGGAGGCTGCCACCCCGGGTGCCGCACGCCGAGGAGCCAGATGTCGTCCTCGCACCGATCGGCCTGCGAGTCGGAATCGAGGAAGTACTGCACGGCGCGGTCGAGCATGCGGTCGAGCGGGCCGAAGCGGGCGACCCCTCCCCCGCCGTTCGACGACGCCGACGAGCCCTTCTTGAGCGGCGATGATGACGAGGCGGGTGAGCTCGGCGCGCGCGGAGGTGCGGACGAGCGCGCCTTCTCGGGCGACTGCGCCGGCGCAAGGGCGTGCGAGTCCTCTTGTGGCAGGCTGAGGGACGAGGTGGACGCGCCGGGCCCGCTGCCTGGGTGCAGCATGCTGCTGAACCAGCCGCCGATGCGGTTGGCGACGTTGCTGTTGGGGCTGAGCGGCACGACCGGTGCCCCGTCAGACGATGACGGTCGGGCGCTCGAGCTGGACGGGAACGCCGAGCTGGTCGGCGTCACACCGCACGACGATGACAGGTCGAGCAGGGATGCCGAGCCGCCCGAGCTCGGCTGCGCGTAGACCGCGGACCCGTCGCGAGCACTCGCCCCCGCCTGCGCCTCGGCGGCAGCGTCCGCCGCGGCCTGCTCCTTGGCCCTGGAGAAGAGCCTGAGGCCGCTGCGCGTCTTCCTCAGCCCTCGCGCGAGCCTCCCCTCACCCTGGAGCGACCCCGTGCTCGCGGCCGACGTGCTCGCCACGCTGCTCGCGCGCGATCCCTCGCGCGACGCCGCCGCGCGCTGCATCGCCTCGCTGATCCGCCTCCCCTCCTCGTCGCCCTCTTCGAGCTCTGCCCTCGCCCACTCGGCGTCGTCCGGTCCAGTCGTCCCGGCCGCGGGCGCCTCGAGGCTGCTGCTCCCCGCGCTGCGCGGGCGTGTGGTGCGCTTGCCCTGCTTTGGCCGCGAGGGTTTGAGCGACAGGTTGGCGAAGCCGCGGCGCGAGCTCGACGCGCCGGTGGACGAATAGTTGGTTGCTGCGGACGAGGCGGTCGAGGTGGACGTGCCGGACCCGCGGCGGAGCGGGACGGCCGACGCCATGGGGCGGGCGCGCAGCTCGGGCGAGGACATGGGCGACGCGGACGAAGGCGTCGATGTCGGTGGCGACGAGGTCGAGAAGTGCGTCGAGGGAGAGGACGAGATCGAGATGGTCGGCGCGGGCGGGGCGAGATCCGCGGGGGGAGTTGCTGCCGACGCAGAGGGGCCCAAGGAACGGCTGAGGAGGTTGAGAGACCCGATCGACCTTGAGCGCGTCTTGCGCGTCTTTGTCGGCGAGTCGGGCAGTGCAGCCGTGTCGGTCGCGACGGCTTGCGCGGTCGGCGAGGAAGGCGAGTTCGACGAGCCCGAGAGCCACCGCGCGAGCTTGTTGGGCTGCTGCTGCTGAGAGGGCGACAGGAGCGTACCGCCGGGTGAGGCACGCTCAAGCGAGCGAGGGCGCGGCGAACGGGCGGGCGACTCGTAGGACCCGACGAGGCGGATCTCGTCGAGCGAGGCGCCCTCGTCTGCCGCGCCGGCAATCGGTTTCGGAGAGGCCATGTGGGCACAGAGGTGTCGGGAGGAGGATGAGACGACTTGGTTGGACGCCTTGGGCAAGTTGACGGAGGGACGAGTCGGGATGTGGGGAGGAGGGGGGGAGGCGACAATCGCTCGGCGTTGCCTGAGGGCGGAGCGGCGACTTGACGGCTATGACGCTGTACGTGGTGGAACCGTGTGAGGCGGGTCCTCCTCCGCTCGTTGTTGCGGATTGACTGCGAGACGGCGGGGACGAGGTGTCAGCGTGGAATCGTCGAGTGAGCGTGGCGCTGGTCTGCGCGCTGGGGAGAGGGCCACCGCGGGGTCGGCAGGAGACTCTTGAGTCCATGGCTCGTCGCCTGGACTTGGGCGCGCCCAGTCCTGCGGCCCTGCCACCGACGAAGGTTGGCTGACCACGCCTAGTCGGTGTGGTGTCCCCACCGCCCGCCTCAGTTACGCAGTGGGCCCGCAGCTGAGTGTACTCACGTTGACAAGAGTCTTACGAGCCGCTGTTGCGCCACTGCTTGGCGCCGCTGTCGGTGCGCGAGTCCGGACGCGGGACGAGCGAGGTCCGAGGTGGAGCGCGACACGCGGCGAGCCTTTGGGGCACGTGGGGTGCTCGAGGGCGAGTCGGTACGGCCCTGCGCGCTAAAGAACCGACTGTGCGCGAGCCAGCTAAGCGGCGACACGCCGTTTGCGAGAAGGTGACCTTGCCTCGCTCGAGCGCTCCCCTCCGCTCACCGCCAACGTCGACTCATCCGCGCACGCGCCTCTTTCCAGCTCGAGATGCTCTCGACACGCACTCGCAATGACACGCGTCGACCGAACGGGAAAAGACGGCCTTGCTATCTCGAAATGACCTCTCAGCGGCGTCGACCTCGACAAACGCCCTCCCGCTGCCCCGACCAGGTTCAGACCTGCTCCTGTGCCGTCGAGCATCTGGGTGTGTTGCGACGAGGTCCGCCGGAGTGACTGCAGCCGGCGGTCCCTGTCAGGGCGGGTGCAGCGTCGACCCGACGTGGCGAGGCGAGGCGAGGCGTGGCGTAAGTCTGTCCCTCAGAGCGACCCCCCGGGCCTGTTACGTTTCTCATACAAGCCTTCGCACACCCTGTGTCCTCGTGAGCGAAGCGGCAATTGATTCGTGAGCGCAGGCCGGGAGCGGCGACCTTGAGAGCGCCAGGCGACAGAGCGCCGTCCTGTTCGGGTCAAGCCGGGCAAGCGGGGACAGGGTCGGGCGCGCCAGAGCAAGAGTCTCCCATCGCAGAGACACAAGGTAGTCAGACACAGCACATCCAGAGGTCGACAGTGCGAAGAGCGAGACGAAGCCAGGGGTTGCCAGGCGCGCGACAGAGACGGCGCGCGAGCGCGGAGAGCAGTCGGATGCGCGGCCAGGGCAAGCAGTTGGTAGGGAAAGGGTGCTTCGGGCAAGAGAACGAGCTTCTGAGCGAGTCGAGGTCGGGGGACTGAGCGAACCGGACTCGAGGCGACGAGCCGCGCGGGTTGTGCACCAAGACGCGCTCCTCGCTCTCTCGACTGGCACAATGTGAGCTCGCGGGTGCCTCGGCTGTACTCTTGGCGTCTACTTACCCACTCCTGACTCGCTCCGCAGGGGTTCCGGCTTGTCAAAGGCGCTCGGTGAGGAGGATCCCCTCGTCGTCGTCGCTCGCAAAGGTCCCCGATCGCACACTCGCCGTACTCGAGCTGACCTGTCCTCTTGCCCGCTCGACTCTGTGCCCCTGAAAACGCCGCCTTGCACGCGCCGCCCCCTCCCCCGTTCCTTGCTCACCTCGCCTACTCGCTCAACGTTCACCGCCCGCGCGCTCCCTCCTCGTCCCCCCTTTGATCTCGCACTCGCTCTCTGCCATGGCGCAGGCAAGCTTTTTGGCAACAAGGAGATGCGCATCCTCATGCTCGGCCTTGACGCCGCAGGCAAGACGAGTGCGTCGACTTCCCCTCGTTCCCCCCGGGGGTCGTGCGGCCCGACCAGTTGACCCACACTTGCCCACAGCCATCCTGTACAAGCTCAAGCTGAATCAGTCGGTGACGACCATCCCGACCGTCGGCTTCAACGTCGAGACCGTCACGTACAAAAACGTCAAGTGCGTCAGCCCGCACTTCGGTCTCTGTGCAGCGGGGTCGCTTGCCGTCGGTCCCCCTGCGCTGCACCGCGTTGTCGCTGCTGACACGCTCCACCTCCTCCCTCGGCAGGTTCAACGTCTGGGTCCGCCTCGCGTTCACTTACTCCAGCACGACAGCTCTTCCCAAGTCGCTGACCTCGACCCCACACCACCATGCCCACAGGACGTCGGCGGGCAGGACAAGATCCGTCCCTTGTGGCGACACTACTACACGGGGACCCAGGGGCTCGTCTTTGTCGTCGACTCGCAGGACCGCGACCGCATCGACGAGGCGCGCGTCGAGCTGCACAAGATCCTCAACGACCGCGAGATGAAGGACTGCCTCTTGCTCGTCTTTGCCAACAAGCAGGACTTGCCCGATGGTGCGCTCGCACAGAACCTCGCAATCCGCGAATCTCGCGCGACCCGACGCCATGCTGACTGCGCGCTCTCTGTTCGTCCGCGCACAGCAATGACGCCGACTGAGGTGACGGAGAAGCTCGGCCTGCTGAGGATGAAGGACCGCAGCTGGTACTGTCACCCTTCCAACGCGCTCGACGGCGAGGGCCTCTTCGAGGGTGAGTCGCGCGAGCTCCTTTGGACGCCCTCGACATGTCCTCGTGACAGCACTTGAACCACTTTGTCGTCGGCACTACGCGACTGATACCCAGCTCCCACTTGCAGGCCTCAACTGGCTCTCGCAGAACATCAAGGCGCAGAAGTGAGCGGCCGTCACAGCGTCACCCTGCCCCGCTTTTCGCCTTTCGCCGCTCCCGCCCCTTCGCACGCCCGCTTCCGCGTCTCGCTGCATATCCCACTGTCGCCGCTCCCCTCCTCCCTCTCACTCAATCGCTCGCACACACCACATCCCGTTCCCCCCGTCTCGCTCGCTCATGCCCCTTATCCCTGCACGATACCCTTACTTCACACCACACGGCGCCGTTGTTCCCGATCCCCTTATTTTGCAGTCCCTTCCTTTCTTCTGCCTAGCTGTACCCTTCTGCCGTCGCTCTTGCCCGTTCAGCTCGCAGTGTGCACCACTCTTTGCGGTCCTTCTCTCCCTGCTTCTCGCGTTCGTCGCTTGGTAATCCAGCGGCCGCCCGGCATGTCCCCTGCTCTTTCGGCGCGACGGCGAGTGCAGCGACATGGAAGCAAGCGGGGGAAGCAGCGGGTTGCGAAGGTCCGTTCGTCAGCTGTCGGGGCGCTCCTCTCAGTGTGTCCCTTCATAAAAGCCGCGCTGCGCTGGACACACAACGATTCCCCGCTTGATCAACAGACACGCCTGTCTACGCCTCGCCGCTCTCCTTCCTCGAGCGCGCCACCCAGTCCCCAACTTCGTCCCTCGACAGCCCGCGCTTCTTCCTGCCTTCGCGCCGCGCCGCCGCCTCGTCCGCTCGCGAGTTCGGAGCCCATGCGACCTTTGCGAGGACGGGCAAGGGCCAGGACGAGAAGTTGGCTTTGCGCTGGGACGACGCGGCGGGAGGGAAGCGGTACGACGCGAGGCCGAGCCCAGTCAGCAAGTGCGGCGGCTGCGGCGCTGACGCCGCCGATGGGGACCGCTTGGTCCGTGGAGAGCTCGCCGCACTCGACGTCGCCGGTGGGGCCCGCGGCGGCGACATCAGGGGCGTCGACGCCGCGCGGGCGTGCGGCGGGCGGCGCGGACGGGCCGGGGCCTCCTTGGGCGGCACAGGCGGCGGGCAGTCGAGCTCGACGTGCTCCTGCTCGCCTTCGGGACTCAGCGCAGCGGCAGCGACGAGCTCGTCGACGAGGTCTTCGAGGACAAACGTCTCGAGCGAGGACGACGCGCGTGACGCGGCGGGCGAGTCGACCATGTCGGCGACCTTGGCCGTCCCGGCGCCGGCGGCGGCGGGGACGAACGTCGAGACCTCTAGCGCGGCGCTGAAGTCGACGTTGGCGAGCGCGGCGTTGCGACTTGCGAGGGACGGCAACTCGAGCGAACGCACCGTCGACGCGGCGGTCGACCGCGAGAGCGACGTCGACGGCGTGAGGGACCCGCAGTGCTCCGTCGACGACGTCTCGTTGCTCAGGAGCGAGTCGCGCGCACCCTCCTGCGCGACGCGGGCGACGCCGCGCGACGGGGGCGCTGGGAAGGCGTCGAGCGTCGCTGGGGGGAGGTCCGATTCTGCGAGGCTGAGGGCCGAGGGCGCGAGGCTGTGGCGCGAGAAAGGCCGGCGCGTCTCGGCGGTGGACGTTGTAGTTGCGCGGCGAGCGTCGAAGTACTCGCTGTCGGGCGACGCATCCTGCGCCGCAGCGGGCGGCCCAACGGGCGAACTGGCCTCTGTCAGCCCGTCGTCAAGCCCGACCGAGCGCGGGAACGACGTCGAGCTCGAGCTCGACGGTAGCGACGGGCGGCTGAGTGCGCTGTTCGGAGACGCAGGCGAGATCACGCCCGAAGACAGGCAGACGGGGACCTCTGCGCCTGTCGGGCTCGGAGACGAGGAGGACGAGTCCTCGGCGACGGAGCCGAGGGTCGGGCGCGGAGATGTCGGCGTACGAGGTGGACGGCGGGAGGATGTCGGAGAGGCCGCGGCCGAAGGTCGCGCCAGAGCCGTCGCGACGGAGAGGCGGCCAAGGCGACCGAGGCGAACTCGCTGGCTATCCGAGGGACTCGGCGGCAGTGTTGGCGGCAGAGTCGTCGACGGTGCCCGGGTCGAGCGTGCGCGAGACAGCGGGGGTGCCGATTCTCCGTGCGGGAAGAAGCCATCGCTGCCGGGGAACGCGAGTTGCGGCGAGGCGGCGATGAAGCCAGACAGGTCCTCATCGCTCGACCGAGAGCGAGGGCTCGCCTGCTCTGCTTCGGGTCGCAGCGGCTCAAGCTCGGCAGTAGCTCCGGCGGGCGTGCTCCTCAAACGTGGCGAGACCCGAGGGGACGGTGCGCTCGACGCTTCTGCCGCGCGGCGCTGCTCGAGCTCGGCGTAGCGGTTCGCGCTCATCGGCGCCGCCGCGACGATGCGGATCGGCCCGCGCACTTTTGTCGACTTGAGCCGGCGAAGGGGAGCAGAGGCGGGCACGGGCGCGGACGCGTGCCTACCGTGCCCGTGCCCGTGCCCGTACAGGACGGCGCTCGCGACGGCGACGTCGGCCTCGTCGAGCTTGTCCGGGTGCGCGAGGAGAACCGAGAGGCGGTCACGCTGAGCGCGATTGAGCGAGTTGCGGAACGAGGTGAACGGCATCGAGGGCGTCGCGGGAGTTGCGGGCGTCGCAGGCGAGTCGTCGTCCTCGTCAGAGCTGCCGCTCGACTCGGACCAGCGCGACGATTTCGCAGCGGGCGACCGCGATGCGTGCGGGGGATTCGAGCGTGTGAAGGACGAGGACGCGAGGGACATGCCTGGGGCGGCGGAGCGAGCGGATCCGCTCGACCCGGGGCGGACGGTGCGCGAGGACGAAAGCTTTAGCGCGTCGAGCCCGCCCGCCTCTGCGCCGTAGTCACCGAGGACGAGTCGGGGGACAGACGAGGCGCTGCGCGTCTCGGCGAGCGTCTGCTCGGCCTCGCGCTGCTGCTCGATGGCGTCGGCGAGGTACCGCTGCACCTCTTCTCGCTGACGTGCCTTCTCCTCCTCGTCCTCCGTCCGCGTACCCGTCGACGTGCGGTGCGAGCGTCGGAGGCGGCTGAGGCGAGAGGTGGGGTTCGTCCAGGCCGATGCCGAGCGGTTCGTGTCGAGGAAAGGGGCTCTCCGGCTCGTGGACCCCTTCTCCTTGAGACGGCTGGAATCCTCCGCCGCCGTGGTCGGGCGAGACTGAGCATGGCCCATCCTGCGACGACGTGAGGAGGCGCATCGTCAGCGCGACAGTCCCTCGGCAAGGAGCGGCCTTCGGGCAGACGTACCCGATGCGTGCGTCGACGAGGGCGTGCAAGCGTTTGGCAGCGCCAGGAGTGTGGAAGAGCGAGAGAGGCTCTGTGCGAGCGACTTCATGCCAGTGAGCTCGTCACATCAGCCAAGTGGTCGTCGAGGTTCGAGAACGAGACGAGGGGGGCGGTCGCACCTAAAGATGCGAGGGGGTGTCTCGTCCTCGACGAGGGAAAGTGGGGCCGCACGCGCGTCTGGCCGGTCTAGTCGGTCGCTGGCCGGGTGCAGTCCGTGTATAGCGAGAGCTAGCAAGTGTCTGCACCCAAGCTGGGGCGGGAGCGGGAGGGAGAGGGCCTCGAGAAAGAAGTCGCCGAGGTCCTCGAGCGAGCACTCTCCGAGGGACTCGCATCGCTGACGTGCGGGAGAGTGGATGCCCTGCCGGACACGAGCCCGCGTGTCAGAGAGGGCCGCCCCGCCAGCCCGGGTACACGAACGAGCGCATCACACACCGCCGCCGCCGAGATGAGCAGGCCGCAGGTTCGAGGGGAGAGGCCTGACCGTGCCCCAGGGCGCGACGATGAAGGCCTGCCGAGGAGGGAAGCTAGCGCTGTCGATCAGTCGCGCCGAGTCGACTGCTCCCTGCTTGTTCGAGCGCGGTCGGTGGCAGGTCGACACGGTCGCACACAGAGCGAGCGAGACAGGTGGCCGCTTCCGGAAGGCGATTGCCCGCTCGCTCGCGTGCGCCGACCTTTCGCTCGAGCGGGTCTCGTCTCGGATGCTCGGTTGCAGGGCAATCCGCGCCGACCGGGGCCTGCATCACGGACCGTCGGGGGAATGCGACGGCACCACGAGCGAGATGAACGTGAGAGGTCGGCCAGGGTTTGTCCCAAGCTGGCCATGTACAGCGCCCGGTCCCTCTCTCGCGAGCTCGCATCGCAGTCCGTCACATGCTCGACACGGCCTCACTCTCTCGCTGGGGAAAGAGCACAGCGAGGTGCTCAAGGGGACCGCGACTAAACCGAAGCGTTTTCAAAGGGTGAGCCTCCTGTCCGCTCGATGCGCCTACTTGAGCGAGACGAGCTGTGAGCCAATAGGAGAACCGTCAGTGTTCGCTCTTCCGCAATAGACAGAGAGCGTCAAGACGCACCTTGACGTCGAACAGCAACGTAGAGCCGGCCGGGATGCCCGCGATCTTCTGGTTGCCGTACGCGAGCTTGGCGGGGATCTTGAGTTTGCGCTCACCGCCAACCTGCATGCCTGCAACACCGAGGTCCCAGCCTGTGTGCGTACACGAGAGAGTCAGTCGACCGGAAGAGGGCACCAGAGTACGAACAGGGGGGGAAAGAGGCTGGGAGGGTAGCGACGACGCACCCTTGATGACCTGGCCGCGGCCGAGAGTGAACGTCAAGGGCGCGCCCTTGGTGTTCGAGTCAAAGACCTGTGGGTGAGAGAGGAACCGGTCGATTGATCAGCCACAGCCCAGCGAGACGAGGGCCGCGCGACAGATGCCGCCGAACGAGAGGAGCCGCTTCGTGCGCACCTTTCCGTTCTCGAGCTTGCCAATGTAGCGCATGCCGACCTTGGATCCGCTCTTGGCCGCTGCGCCAGTGCCGACCTTGGCGTCGGTGATCTCGAGGCCGCCCGCGATGACCTGGGTCTTGGGGCCCGCCTGGTCGAAGCGCCGTCGTCAGCCACGTCTGTCCTCGTGTCGGACGAGGCACGCGAGAACAAGCGCACCTTCTTCTCCTCCTTCTTCGCCGCGGGCTTCTCCTCCTTCTTGGCCGCCGCGGGCGCCTCCTTCTTCGCCGCCGGCGACGCAGCCGCAGCCGCGGGGGCGACAGCCTCGCCGTCCTCGCCCTTCTGCTTCTTGGCGAGCTTCTTCTTCTGGTTCTTGCTCAGGCCGGCGAGGGACGCGGCCGAGACGGTCGAGTCGTCGGCGCCAGCGGGGGCGTCCTCGATCGCGGCGCGCTTCTTGGACCTGTGCGGGCGAGGCAAGCATCGCGTGTCAGGGCGGGTCTTTCGAGAGCGAGAGGAAGAGAGGAATCGAGGGAAGGGCGACGCACGGCTTCTCCTGAATCTCCTCGATGCGGCCCTCGCCGTCAGTCATGTCGTCGTCTTCGGACTCGCCGTCAATGAGGCCCTCGAGCTCGTCCGAGTCGTAGTCGCCGCTCTCGTCAAACTCGGAGCCGTAGTCCTCCTCGTCGTCCGAGGGGGGCTGGTCAAAGTCCTCCTGGCGGATGTAGTGGCCGATGAGGTGGACCGGGCTGCGGGAGGGCGCCAGAGCAGTGTCAGTACCGGTTGCCCTGGGCGCACGACAGGCGACGTGTGGGAACGCACTTCTCGCCAGTGACGGAGAGCTCGACGACCTCGACGTCCTCGACGAGCGCAACGTTGACCGACGCCTGCTCAGTCTGCGGGCCCGTCGGGAGAATGTGAGTGGGGGCATGACACGGGGAGTCTCAGTGGAGGGCTCGACTTGGACGCACGCCGTTGGGCTTGAGGACAGCGAGGACGGTCTCCTTGGTGATGAGGTTGGGGAGCTTGATCTCGCCGTCGTCCTCCTCGTCCTCCTCGTCGTCCTCGTCCTCGTCGTCTGATTCCTGCTCAAACTCGGGGTACTTCATGATGACGGCCGAGCGAGCCGAGCCCTTGACCTCTGCGCCGTACTGCGTGTGCGGGGGGGGTGACTCGTGAGGTTAGTGAGGGAGGGGAAGGGGGAGGAGGAAGACGGTGCGCACCGAGATGTTGGTGATCTGGATGGCGGGGCTGGTGTTCTGGGAGAGGGTCTGGCCCGGCTGAAGAACAACCGACCTGCAAGGGAGAGCGCGCGTTGTAGGAGGAGTCGGGAGGGTGAGCACGTTGAGCGAAGCAGAGGCGCAAACGGCGGGGCAAAGGGGACGGGGTGGGGAGGCTGCGACGCGACGAGTGAAGGAGTGGGGCTCACCAGAGACCGAGGATGAGAGGGGCAGCCATGTCTGTGAGTGTGTAGCAAGGGGTGAGGGAGAGAAGGGAGGAGAGGAGAGAGAGCGAGGCGGCGGCCGTGCGGCGAGGGCGAGCTCGAAGCCGACGCAGCCAGCTCGCTCGCGTCCCAACCGTCGCCTGTTGCCCCGTTGTGCTCAGATCCACACTCAGTGACACTCTGACAACATGTATGGCCCTCGAAACCCCCGCCTAGCCCGTGTCGTCGCTGATCCCCCTCATCTCGCTCCCTCTTCATCTCCCGTTGCCTCTGGTCCTCCCCTTGTCGCCTCGTAGGGCATCTGCTCCACGCCGTATCGCATTGATCACCGTATGCAGTCACCTCCTTGTCTTCGACGCCTTCCCCCTACGCCTCCTCCACGTGCCGCCTCGTCACCCAGGGCACCTCACTCACCCCACCTGACACTTGCACGCAGGATTATGACTGGTCCTACGCCGGTGACTGAACCCGACCGAAGACACTTTACGCACACGAGCCCCCGCTGACCTCTCGACACCTCGACGGCAATTTACCCCCGCCCGGCCGCAGACCAGGACACGGACCGGTACACTACGCTCCCTCTCACCTCAACTGCGCCCGCCACCTATCTGACTTGCTGACGATCGCCCGCGACGCAGCTACGTGTTCGAAGTCCTCGCGCCCCACCTGCGCTCGTCCCTCCGCGAGGGCAAGAAGACGACTCAGTGGACCGACAACTGGTGCGCACGCCTTCGCTTCTTTGACAACGCGAGCTACGCTCACTCGAGCCTGTGCTCGTGTCCCCGCAGCGCCGAGCACCTGCGCCGGCTCCACGCCGAAGGTTTCACGCAGAAGGACGTCGAAGCGGCCCTCCACACCCTCCCCATCGTGCGCCCTCGGTCGTCTCCGGTCGTCTTCCTTCTGCAGAGCGGGAGGTTGACAGCTGGCACCTGATCGCGTCTGCAGCACCCGGCACAGAGGCGCGGGTTCCGCAACACCAAGGAGCGCAAGGACATCCAGACGACCATCCTGTGCCTCTCCAACTCGAACTCGGTCTATATCGACACCATCATGAAGGTGCGCGGTGTCGCTTCTTACGCCGCTGCGGCGCTGTCCCTCCTGTAGCGGCCCCTTCAGTCTCGCGCCGCCGAGACCCGCCTCGACTGACCTTCCCAAACTCCGCCCGCCCCTCTTCACCCTCTTGTCCATGGCACAGCACCAAAACGACGCCGACCTCTTTGACGAGGTCATCACCAACCCTGCGTCGTTCCGCGAGGACGGCCTCCTCGAGCTGCGCCGCCGCGTCGACCCCAACGGCCCGCAGCACGGCTGCAAGGTCGGGTGCTCGCCCAACATGTGCAAGGGTGCGCGTGCCCGTCCTCTCGCTTTCCAACAAAACTGAGGCGTGCTTCGAAACTGACCGAGTCTCTTGCGTGCGCGCGCCGCCCCACAGGCGCCGAGCTCGAGGCGTGGATGGAGCGCCACGGCGGGTGGGACTCGTTCGACCGTGTCGTCTACGTCGGCGACGGCGCCAACGACCTGTGCCCGATCCTGCACCTCCGCAAGTGCGTCTCCTTCCTCCCCTTTCTCCCTCCCTCCCCGCCCCTCCGAGCCAACACCGCACTGATGCCGATCCCCTTCGCCCCCCGCTGCGCACCCCCCGCCCGCCGAGCAGGCAGGACGTGGCCCTCGTGCGCCTGTACCGCGAGCTGTACCGCCGGTTGCAGGACTCGGCCGCCGCGCACGTCAGCGACGTCAAGTGCGAGACGGCCCCCTGGGGAGGCGCGTGGGAGGTCGAGAAGTGGCTCAAGGAGGAGCTCTAGGGGTGCGCATCATCGGAAGAGAGGCCTCTAGACGCTACGGGTGCGCGAACGATGGGCTGGTTGACTTAGGCAAAAGAGGGGCGGGTGATATGCAGTCTTTGGTCACTCTGTGCTCTCGGGTTTCGCTCGCCGCAAGTGCTGTTTGACTGGCGTTGCGGGCGGTCCCCCAAAGCGAAGTGGTAGCTCGAGCCCACCCAGCTGTCGCTCTTCGTGAAGCGCCGCCTGCGAGAGTCGCCAACACGGCAGACTCGAACCAGCACCCAGGCGTCTTGGGAGGCGGCAGTTGGCGAGCGGGAGGTAGCGCAGAACAGAGGGACGCAGACGATGAGCGTCTGTGCAAAGCTGATGAGCTCCTAGTTAGACGCCCCCAGCGTGTGGATAAGCAAGGGAAGGAGGCCTCGAATCGGGATGGCGAAGCGAGCGGGGCTCGAGCGCGCGAAGGCGCCCACGAGCGCTCCCGTCGTGCGCTCCCTGACTTGATCTTCCTAGTCTTGCAACGTCAGCCCCTGTCCCGGTAGGAAGATAGGCGAGGAGATATCGGCGAGCTCAGCAAGCTTGCAAGGAAAGAGCAGGTCGAGGCGCCACGTCCGTGGGTAGGGCGAGCAGACCGAGCAGCTCTCGTGCCTGTGTGCCGCCCCGGGCTCGATCGTTTGCTGTGTGGCCATTCGGGGAGTTCTTGGACGACGAGCAGGACGAAGCAGAGACGCAAGCTGGCGGTAGCCTTGGGAGTCCCCGATTCGCCTCGCTTTGATCCTCACTCGCTTCGGCTAAACTCGCTGCCCCGCGGCCCTTTGCCCCTCGAGACAGCTCCGATACCAGGTCAGTGGAGCGCGTACCAGCGCCATGCCGCCTGTGCGCAAAGGTGGGCCTGCGCGCGCACGAGCCCTTGCCTTCGCCCCCGCAAGGTGCGCGGTAAAGAGCGGGCGTAGAGACGGGCCTGCCTCTCTCCGAGCGGCTCCACGCTGTCCGAGGGCAGTAGGTGCAAGGTCGAGCGTCGACGCCAGCAGGAGGGACGAAAGGCCAGAGCCAGTGACGGCCGCGGCACACGGTCGGACGGCGTTCTCGCGCCTCACCTCTCTCCTCGCGTTCTTGCCTCGCTGTCGCCGCGCCTTCGAGTGGAGGCTGACATCGACATGACAGCCTTTACGTAGAGACGTCGCGAGTGGACAGCCGCGAGAGGACCAACGTGAGCGCCGGCTAGCGTAAGGAGCCCGTTTTCGCGGCGCCGCTAGGCAGCGTTTCTCTCTGAGCGACGCACTGCGCCTGAGAGGAGCCCTTTTGCGGCACCAGGAGAGTCTTGGTACGTGAGGAGCAGCGCTCGTGGCGACCAGAGGACCGTGCATGCGAAAGCGGCCAGACGACGAGTCGGCGCTCGCTCGCGCAGGGACTGCACAGCTCGCGTGCGGCGGCCGCCCTGTGAGCAATTGACAGTTCAGAAGTCAGGGGTCAGAGCGTGGAGGTTGACGCAGCAGCACGGTTCAGGAGCGCGCACGCTCGCTACCCTGCGACCCTCTCACGCCCCGCTTTCTTCGCCACTATCGAATGCGCACAGGAGTCCGCTGCCTTGAGAATTTGTTTGCGAGAGCGAGACACACTGGCAGAGTAGACCAGACCAAGATCGGAAGAGGAGGGGGAGAAAGAGGGAGGAGAGGGTGGGAAAGCGGCCACACTGCAAACAGGCGCTGGAAGGGTTGAGGGGGGGAGGGGAGAACTACAGTGACGGGCGAGACACGATTCCAGACATTTGAGCATACTCTAAAACGCTCGAGCACCATCATCACGACTGACGGCACTCCTGGGCCTCAGGAGCCGACCCGGGCTGCGAAGGCGGGACGGGGGCACGGCGCGGCGCGTCGTCGTCGCTGCGATTACCTCACCGAGGGGGGAGGCAGGTGCGTGGGGAGAACTCGTCAGTCCTCGCTCGAATGCACTCTGTCGTCGAGGGAGAGACAGGGGCGCACCTGTCGTCCTCGTCCTCGTCGTCGTCAAACTCGTCGTCAAACTCGTCCGAGTCGTCGCCGCCGAACGCCCCCTGCTCGTGGCGCAGCGCCGACCCATCGAACCAGTCGACCGCCCGCGGGATGACGCGCTCCTTGAGGTCCTCGCCGACCTGGTAGTCGAGCTCGAGCTTCTCGTCCAGGTCGGACGCGATCGACACGTCGTCGGCGTCGTCGGCCGAGGGGGGAGTCGGGGGCGAGAAGAACGAGAAGAACGAGTCGGTCGGGACCACCTTCTTGACGATGCGCGTCTGGTTGGTGTCTGGTGTCGGGGGAGGAGGCGAGTCAGCGATGCTCCTCCACAAGCAGATGGACGAAACAACACAGACTCTTGTTGCGCTGCTTCTTGGTCTCGATGCGGGTGGTGAGGTCCTTGCCCTCCTTCCACTCGATCTTGGTCCCCTCGGCGTGGTCGTAGACAAAGTCGCCCTCGTACCCGACCTCGTCCTGGTACAGGTACGTCTTCTCGAGCGTCTTGTTGGCGAAGAACTCCTCGGCGCCCTCGCCAAACTCGAACACGAGGGTGAAGCCGCTCTTGCCCTCCGGGTACGCGACGCGGATGTCGACGAGGTGCTTGAGCGCCTCCTCGTCGCGCTCGGTGATGAGCTCCGACAGGCCGAGGTGGTTCTTGAGGGCCGTGAGCCAGAATTCGGGGATGCCCTTGGGCGCCTGGGCGAGCTCCTCGTCGGTCGGCTTGACGCCGCGCGCGGGCTTGGCGGCGTCGCCGGCCTCGTCGTCGTCGTCTTCGTCCTCAAAGTCCGACTCGTCCTCCTCCTCCTCGGCCTCGACGCCCTTCTTGACCTCGTCGTCCTTGGGCTCGTCCTTGCCCTCGATGATGGCGCGGCGACGCTCGTAGAGGGGCTTGTAGCGGTCCGCGAAGCGCTTCTCGAGCTCAAAGATCTCCTTCTGGAATTCTGCCTCGAGGACGGCGTGGTCGCGCTGGACGCCCTTGAGGGCCGTGAGGCGGTACTGGACGGCGGTCGGGAGCGACTCGACGTAACCCGACGAGCGGCCGATGAGGCCCGAGAGGCGACCCTGGACGAGCTGGGCTGTGAGTCGCAACGGCGCGGCATTGGGAACAAGTCGAGAGAGTCGATCGAAGGCAGGGTGAATGCGGGCGGCCACGAGGGAGGGAAAGTGGGGCGAGGGGGCGGGGCGCAAGGACAAGTTCAGGGCGTGCGTGGGAGGTGCGGCGGGGGTTCGTCAGTGCGTGTGCGGTCAACAGAGCTTTGAAAAGGAGCGAGACTGACCAAAGGCAGGGTTGCCAGCGAGGGCTTCGAGGCCCTGAGCGTCGCGCGAGCCGATCGTCTCGACGCCCTCGTCCTCCTCGCCGAGCGTGGCAGGGATCTGCGGGCGCCTGTGTGGGTTTTGCGAAAGTGAAAGTCAGTAAGCCGGTGTGGGAAGGACTAGGCAGGAGACCCCCGAGTGAACGAGAGGGGCGAGGGGTGGGGGTGACGCGAGCTCGACGGGTGAGGAGGGGACATGCGGGACCGCAACGAGGTGGGCCACCCGCAACGAAGGGAGCAAAGGGTGTTGCACGCACGAGATCATGCTGCCCGTAAGGGTGTGGACCGCAGGCGTGTTCTCTGCATCGAGCCAAGTGGGTGAGCGGAGGGGCGAGGGGG
Source organism: Rhodotorula diobovata (assembly GCA_006352295.1). Lineage (NCBI taxonomy): Eukaryota > Fungi > Basidiomycota > Microbotryomycetes > Sporidiobolales > Sporidiobolaceae > Rhodotorula > Rhodotorula diobovata. Next base: position 32,213 of record SOZI01000122.1, on the reverse strand, counting down.
GTTGGGTTGGGTCAGGCGGACAAGCGGCCAGCGAGCTAGTCGTTGGACTCACGAGGGGTCGGGGCGACGGTGCCCTCGGGGCCGAGGCGGGTCGGGTCGGTGGGCATGTTCTGTGCCATATCGTGTCTCTGGGTGCTCGCGCTGAGGGGGAGTTGGCGGGAGTTGAGAGGGAGGGAGGGAGGGGAGGGGAGGACGGGGAGAGCGGGCGGGCGAGGCTTTCCCCCTGTCACGTGAGCCTCGTCTCTGCGCGCCCCCCTCTCCCCTGCCGGCTCCACCACCTGGTGCTCAAGCCCTCACCACTACAGAGTTGCATGCCCCGGTCGAGCTAGATGCCCACTCGCCCTCCCACTGGGCCACTCGCACCTTCACGCACCTCTACCCCGACCTTGCTCGACCTCGACCACGCCCCACTGCGCCTCGCTCCCTCTCCCTCTCCCGGCCTCTCGTCCTCGGCCTCTCTCTTGGGCCTCGCCGCGACACCGTCTTGCCCGCCCTCGCCCTCGTCTCGCTCCAACCTGCGCAGGCGCCGCTCCGTGTCTCCCCTGCCCTCCTCGGCCGACGCCCACCACCCGCCTCCCTCGGCGTCGACCTCCTGCTCCTCTCGCCCGCCCTCCCCTCCCCACTCTCCTCACCGCCACCTCCACCGCGTAGACTCGGACGTCACCCGCCCCTCGCTCCGCCGCGTCACAAACGACGCCCTCGGGGTCGCTGCCCTCGGCACAAGTGGGGGAGGCCCGCCCGTCGACCCTGCCGACCCGGACGGCTACGGCCTCCGGAGGGACTCCAAGGGCAAGGGCAGGGCACTCGACTACGGCGGCGCGGGAGGGAGGAGAGCCGTGAGCGAGAACGGCGCCGCCAACAAGGAGCGAGAGGTCATTGTTCACAAGGTGCGCACCCGTCTCGCCCACTGCGCTGTGGCTCAGGCACTCGTGTCCATCTTGCTGACCCTCTTGACGGCTGTACTGTGTCCGCAGGTGCAAAAGACCGACTCGTATGCGTCCATCTCGCTCCAGTACGGCATCACCGTGAGTCGGGAGGCTCGCTCTCGCTTCTTGCACTCTCGTCTGCCTGCTCCTTCACGACCATCGCTGACATATCCACGAGTTGTCCCCAGCCACAAGCGCTCCGCTCTTCGAACCGCCTCTGGCCGTCCGACCCCATCTACCTCCGCTCGACCCTCCTCATCCCGCTCGACCAGTGCAACCTCCCCTCGTCGTCCTTTGGCGTCGAGCGCATCGCCCGCGAGGAGAACGGCGACCTCACCGTGTGGGAACGCAACGGCACGGGCAGTGCGGATCGCAACGCGGCGGCGACGGGGCTGAGCGGCGCGGCCGCACGACGGGAGCGCGACGGAGGGCTCGTCAGTCCGCAGGCTCGCCGCGTCGCGGGCGCATCGACCGCCTCGGCACTCGAGCGCGGCGCACACGCACATGCGCACGCGCACGCGCTCGGCGCGCCAGTCGACCTCCTCGGCCTCGGGGACGCAGCCGCACCCGAGGACGAGAGCGAGAACGAGTACCACTCGGTGTGGAGCGATGGGGGGACACCGAGCGCGCGCGACTCGCTCGATGTGCCTCGCCCTGTCGGTGGGTCGTACTTTGACGGGCACGGGCCTGGGCACTTGCCGGTCGTGGAGGACCTGCTGGGCTCGTCGCGGGGTGCGTCGCCCTCGACGACGGCGGCAGGCTCAGCATCGGCCGTCTCCCCCGCGGCGTCTTCCTCCTCGCGCGCGACCTCTCCACCGTCAACCTCGACTGCCGCGCATCCCTCGTCGCCCTCAGCAGATCACGAGCCGTCGTCCTCGTCCCCGCCGCTCGCCAAGCGCACCCTCCGCGTCGCGCGCCTCCCCGCCTCGCAGCTCGCCTTCTTCCCCCCCGCGTCCTCGTCAGCGCAGCACTCGCCGACCAAGCCGACGCACGGGGCGCAGGCGCCTCGGGCGCGACCAGGGCCGGGGCCGGCGCAGCGGCCCGAGGACGAGAGCCTCTTCTTCGGACCGTTGACCAACTCGCTCTCGGCGTCGTTGTCCTCCCTCGGCCTCGATCGGTACCTCCCCTCGGCCCTCTCCTCCTCATCCTCGACGAGTCGCCTCCACACGAAAGGCCGCATCGCCCTCCCTCCCTCTCCCGCGCTCGCGCCCGGTCCACCGCGGTCCAAATCCCGCTGGGCGTTGCTCGACTTTGGCGTCGAAGAGGACGAGGCCGCTGGTGCTGGCACTGGTGCTGGTGCGGGTGCTCGGGGTGGGGTGGGACCCGCGACGGGGACCAAGAGGGGCCCGGCGGGCCCGACGCGCGAGGACTACCTCGCGCTCGCAACGGGCCCACCTCCCCCTCCTTCCGCTGCACCTGCGTCCGGTGGCGGCGCGCTCGGGGCAGGGCTCGGGCTCGGGCTCGCACATGCACACGGCGCGGCGGACGGGTCGGCGGGCCCGCGCCGCTCGTCTGCGGGCGGAGGGGTCGGGGTTGGGGTCGGGCTCGAGGACGCCGGGAGCTGGGCTGCACGACGGCCGGGCGTGAGCGACACTCGGGGGACGAGCCCGCGGCAGCCTCACCCGGGACACAAGAAGGCGCGGGACTCGAACGAGGGGCTGGGTGGGGCGCAGGCGGGAGCGGCGAGGGCGGACGTGAGGGACGTGTTTGGGCTGAGGTGATCCGCAACGCGGGAGCCGAACAGCTCATAATGCGGGAGGATCAGCGTCGCCCGAAGCTGGCGAGGAGAAGGGCTGTCGAGCGCCGCGTCCGGAAAGGGCCGTGCGAGAAGCTCGCCCCCTCGTTTGCTTGTTCTCCTTGCTCTTTCTGTCTGCAGGAACGTCAAAAAAGCTTCAACCGGCGAGGGCAACTATGTACGAATCAAAGCGTCGCGTGGCATGGGGAAAGAACGGCTCGGCGGCTTCTACTGAGAGACGCGCGCGGCCTTCGTTTTGCGGCCCGCCTTGCTGCCCGCTCTTTTTCCCTTGTTGCCCTTCCCCCCCTTTTGCGCGTCACCTTTCTGAGACTGTGTGGTCGGGCGAAGCTTCAGCCACGAGGAAAGTCAGTGCGACGTAGGCCGCCGAATCGCACCTGCTTGGCCTTTCTCCCGGACCTCTGCCGCGGCTTGCGCACCCACGCGATCGATCCCTGTGGAAGCATCGTCAGCTCCTCTGCGAGCAGAAAATCTGCAGAGAGCTCACAAAGAAGTGCAGCACGGATGCAAGCGACTCGTTGGCTTGAGGTGCGACCGTCGCGCAACTGTGCTCTGGTGCCATCCTGACCACTTTGCTCTTCCCGCTGCGGACCCCGCAATCGAGTACCACGGAGAAGCGGCACCGCTCGGCATCGTGGGCGCAGCGCAGCCTTGTCCGGATCGTCCCCTGCAGCGGTTGCTGGATCGAGTCGAGGTACCGCCCTTGGCGCCGCGAACGCGTGTAGAGTTGGCCTTCGACCATGCGACGCGCGCAAGACCCGAGACTGTCGCGCTGGTGTACGCGCGAGCTCTTCAGGGCCGCGGCGGTCTGCGAGACACGTAAGATTGGTCAGCCGCCGGGAGGGACGTGGTGGAGACAAAGGAAGCGAGCCGACCGAGGCAACCAGTCCCTTTCTGCCGCGCGGCAGCTTGACACCTTCGAGACCCTCGGACGGGTCGATCGACAGCTCAATGTCCCAATGCCACTCCTTGAAGCCGTCGCCGTCGTCTTCGCCCTCCTCGAGCGGGTCGGTAGCGCGAGCACAGAGGAGGGGGCGGCGGGACCCCTCGGCGCCCTTGGGCTCGGCACAGGTAATCTCGAGTCGACGGGTTGGCCCGTCCCACGTGTGGCTCACGTCGGCGAGGTCGGCACGGAGGGCGGCGAGCTGGGTCTGGAGAACGAGGTCGCGCCTCGAGGCGACAAAGGCCTCGCCGCATGGCCAGGGCGGCACCGCGTTGACGTCTTCGCCTTTCATTCCGGCGACTGGAGCTGCGGGCTCGACTGAGGGAGAGGTGCGTGGGAAGAGGGAGAACAAGGGAAGGGAGCGAGTGCGGACAGGGACAAAGCGCGAGCGCCGAGACACGCGCGGGCAGGCTGGCGCAGACGCTCAAGCAGCAGCTTTGGTCACTCCTACGCAATCAGCGTAGCTTCACAGGCCGCGTGGCGGTCCGCAGAAGCGCTCGAGGGCGAGCGAGAGATGAGGACGCGAACTCAGCGACGGCGAGGGCCGAGGCTTGCAGGCTCGGCTGAGGCACTCTGCCACACTCCAGAGAGTGCTCACAGGTGTCGTCGAACCGCGCAAGGCGGGAGGGAGAGTGGCCGACGGAGCTGACCTCCAGTGCCGGCCGGCCGGATTTCTCCAAGGTCAACCTCAGTCGCTCTGACCAGTCGCACCAGGCAGCTCTCTGCTCGAACCAGACTCACTCGCCAGAGCCCTCCACTGTCGCGACACCCACCGCCGACCTCTCCTCGATCGACCTCGCGCCAGCTCCCGCCCCTGCCATGCCTCCCAAGCCAGCAACCAAGTCGGCGTACGGCCGCGCAAAGGAGACGGTCGAGATGTCGTTCGTCGACCTCGTTTGGATGCTCCAAGAAGTGCCCCTCGGCACGCCCAACGCCCTCCCCGCCCTCGGGTCCCCCCTCCCCTGGTACATCCTCCCCGCCCCGCTCGCCAAGACCAAGTGTCCCTGGACGCGCGCGCCCAACGACAAGTCGCGCCGGCTCGAGAGCATCCACCGCGAGGCGGCGAGGGGCATGCGCCAGCTTGAACAGGCTAAGAGGGACGCACGCGACCCGGCAGAGGTGCGCGCCGAGGCCAACCGCAAGAAGAAGGCGCGCAAGCTCGCGAGCAAGGCCCGCAGGGAGGCAGAGGGCGGCGACGCGGCGTCGGCGGCGGCGGAAGGTGCGGGTGGTCCGGAGGACGTGGCCGAGGGCGAAGCCGGCGAGGAGGAGGTGAGGGGTGAGGGCGAGGGCGCCCCGGATGCGGGCGAGGGCAAGGGCGGCGCACCAGCACCAGCACCAGCACCAGCGGCAAAGGCGGACGCCAAGCGCACCCCGACGGCACCAAAGTGCGCGTACGCCCTGCCGCCGTACATCTCAGGGGAGACGCAGGCCGCCTTCATCGAGCAGTACGCGCGCGTGCACGCGACGTGGGACCAGCAGCGGTGGGACGAGGCCGAGGTCGTCATGCCGGCGCACCTCAAGAAGCAGGCCGTGTGGGGCAACGCCTACATCTACCCGAGCGAGCACTCGCCCGAGGACCCTCAGCGTGGCCTCGTCCTCAACCCGGACACCCTCACCTTCGAGTACCACACCGAGTAGTCGGGGGCCCTGATGCAAACGCAACGTCGCAAACACGCGTTCCCTGCGCATCTGTCGGCAGAGTGACAGCCTGCATGTAGTGCCGACGCTCGTTGACCGCGCGAAAGCGGGAGCGAGAGCCGTGGGGTCGGCGACTAGCCACTGGGGCAGGGCGCGGGCGGCTCGCGCGCGCCTGCCGGCCAGTCAGGAGCATACACGCTGTCGGATGGAGGCGACCGTAGTGTCAAACACGCGTGTTGCGCATGCGTCGTCGCGAGGAGGCTGTGCACGAGAGCCTGAGTGAGGAGGAGCGTGCGGGGTCTGGCTGCTTGCGAGATCTCGAGTCGGGGGCAGCGTAGAGACTGAAGCTGAAACGCGGGTACACCTCAGAGCCACAAAGCGTGCACGAGCGAGGAGCAAGAGGGAAACCTGCCTGGGTCCGCGTCGTCGCGTCGACGGGGAGCCGGTCACCGTCCCGCTCTCTTCACTCCCTCCCACCCTCGGCTCCTCACCAAGAGCTCCGGGTACGCCATGGCCATGCGCTGGCGCTCGGGCGCAGCCCCCCTCGGCGTCCCTCGCCTCGCCGCCGTCTTCCTCGCGAGCCTCGTCGTGGCCATCCTTGTCCTCCGCCCCGGGTCCACCAGGCTATACAACCCGCGCATCAGCGCACTCTACTCTCCCCCACACGCCGACACGCCCTCGCACACGCCCATCCACAGCTCGGTCGTCGTCCCCGCGTACCACGAGCGCGACAACCTCGCCCCGCTCGTCCGCGCCGTCTTTGCCAGCGTGCGCGACCCGGCCGGCACAGAGGTCGTCGTCGTCGATGACGACTCGCGCGACGGGACCGTGCAGGAGGTCGAGCGCCTCAGGCGCGAGGAAGGGTTCAACGTCGAGCTCCTCGTCCGCACCGACGAGAAGGGGCTCAGCTCGGCTGTCCTGCGCGGGTTTGAGCGCGCGAGGGGGGACAAGATGCTCGTCATGGACGCAGACTTGCAGGTGCGCGGCGCCCCCTTCTCCCTTCCCTCCTCTCGAGGTCTCGCCGCGTTCCCGCTCACGCTCCCCCTTCCCCCTCCTCCCCCCTCCTGCACAGCACCCTCCGCAAGCCGTCCAGCCCCTCCTCGACGCCCTGTCGACCTCGTCCCCGCTCGCACTCGGCACCCGCTACGGCGAGGGCGTCAGCATGTCCAAGGGCTGGCCCCTGCACCGCCGCATCATCTCGTGGGGCGCGCGCGTCCTCGCTCGCCCGCTCACGAGCGCGAGCGACCCCATGACGGGCTTCTTCGCCATCACGAAAGAGCAGGTGCGCCCTTGTAGCCTTCTCCGGCCGCGCCCGCACGAGCGAACCCTCTGCTGACCGGATCGCCCGGACGTGTTCACCCCCCCGCCGCGCGCAGTTCCACCGCTCGCAGCCTCTCAACCCCTCAGGGTTCAAGCTCGCCCTCGAGCTCCTCCTCAAGTCGCCCCTCCCCGCGCACGCGACCGTCCCCGAGGTGCCCTACTCGTTCGGCCTGCGCACGAGCGGCTCGTCCAAGCTGTCGAGCAAGGTCATGCTCAAGTACGTCGGGCAGCTCGTCACGCTGTACGTCTGGGCGTGGGGCCTCGCGTTCTATGTCGTAGTCGCAGCGGGCGTGACGCTCGCGGTCGCGGCGGGGGAGAGGGTCCTCCGCTACCGGGCGAGGAAGCTCACGCGCGGCAAGGAGTACCCGCTCGGCGGGTTCCACGCCGACGCGGGGACGCCGCCGCTCAGCCCGAGGGCGCGCGGGAAACGCAGGGACGTGAGCCCGGGGGCCGCGGGCGCCGGAGGTGGGGGGCTCGCGGCGTGGGTGGGGGCGGCGACGGGAGGGGCAGGGGGAGGGAACACGGTGCTCGAGCGCAAGAGACTCGTGTAGCGCGTGGGTCGGTACAGACACTCCTCCCCGTTGTCGTCGTCGTTCGCTTGCTTGCTTGCTTGCTTGCTTGGAAGTCTGGGCTTAGTCGTCTCGAGCCCCACTCGGTGTGCGCTCTCCGCGCGCGAGACCTCTCCTCCGTACGCTCGCGACCCCACGCGCCCATCCTGAGAGACTGCGTAGTAGCACAACTCGTTACACGTCCTCGCACGGACAAAACCCAGGGGCCTAAGCAAACACGCGCCTCTTCTCGAGCGGGTCGTCCCTCTCGCCCGGGCGCATTTCGTCGAGGCGGACCTGGCGCACAGCCTGGGCGTCCTTGCGCCCGCGGTACTTGACGGCGCGGGCGAGCTTGGCCGAGGCGAAGCGCTGCGACGAGGGGATGAACTCTGCGCGCGAATGAGGCGAGGGAGGGGAGGGAGGTCAGCGGGCTGGGGGACTCGGGGCGAAGGCGGGCGACGCGGGGACGTCGTGCTCCGGGTGTAACCCAGAGAGCTGCGACAGCGTGGTCGAGACGACGTCCAAGGCAGGGCGTCACGAGCGAGACGAGGCGCGACGCACCCTTGTTCTCGTACAGGCACGCGCCGTTGAAGCTGCCCTCAAAGATCTTGACCGGGTTGAGGACAAAGCGCGGGCCGACCTCGGACAGGGACAAGTGGGGCATGCCCTCCTTCTGGGCGACCTTGCGCGCCTGGGCGTCGGTCAGGGCCTGGGTGGACGAGGTGGACTTGGCGAGGGCGTCGGCCGAGGGGGTGTCGAGGATCTGCGTCGTCGAGAGAGTGTGAGTGGGGCCGGTGGGGAGAACGCAGGGACCGAGAGGAAGAGACGCACCTGGTAGTTGCGGAACCAGATCTTGCCGTCGACGATGCTGAAGTTGATGACGTGGTCGATGAAGGGCTTGGCTCGCCGCGCCGTCTTGGGGACCGCGAACGTCTGCGCGGAAGGATCGCCAAGGTCAGACCATGGCGGCTCACGCAGACGAGAGGAGAGGAGAAGGGGAGACGCACGTGGGTGAGGACCTCCTTGATGAGCTTGAGGTGGGGCTCGTCGTCAAACTGGTGATCAAAGACGACGATGGGCCTCGAGCCCTTGAGGCAGTTGCCCGTCATCTTCATCTCGTCCATCGTGTGCAGGTTCAGGACGTGGAACCGGACCGAGGGCCCGTTGGGCGTCTTGGCGGCCCACAGGTACAGGTCGTTGTGCTGCCGGCGCGCCTCGAAGAAGAGGGCGTTGTTGCACGAGCTGAGGTAGCACAGCTCGTTGATCGAGGGGAGGTTGTGCTTGTCCTCGAGCTTGGTCTCTGCGAGTGTGGACGTGCATGAGGTGAGCTAATGAGAGAGAGATGAGGAGAGAGGGAGGCGAGGCGCACCCTTCTTGGCGTGCGGGAGGAGGGCGAGGAGGTCGGTCATGAGGTGGCGCTGGCGCTGCGAGATGCCCCTCGAGCTGGTGACGAGGACGCGCTGCTTGTAGGGCTTGGCCGACGCCGTGGTGGTGGTGGTGATGGTGGTGGACGAGGTCGAGGTGGAGGGAGCGGCGGGGTCGTCCTGAGCGGCGCGCTTGCGCTTGAGCGACTGCTTTGCGAGGGTCGATGGGGCCATGGTGGACAGAAGTGGGGTCCAGGGAGGCGTGGAGGAGCGACGAGGCAGCGAGGAGCTGGGGGGAGGGCCGGCGACGAGGTGCGTCCAGCTCGAGCTCAGCGCCAAACTCCGCGGGCGAGTGGCTCGCTCACGCTCATCACCACTCAAGGGGCGGGCCTCTCAGCCCTATCTGGGATCCTATACAGCCGCACAGAGACCTTCCTGCACCCTCACTGCGCGTATCAACCCCCAGTGCCCGTCCACCGGGGAGACGCGCCTCGCCTCGTCGCTTCCCGACGCGCCCCACCTCCCGACGACGTGCACGCCTCAACTCGACAGCGACACGGGGCACGGTTGAGATGGACGTGGGTAGCTTGGCGGCGACGCCCGTCCTCGCCAATGGCCACGCTCGGGGAGCCTCGACCACGACGGCCACTCAAGCTCAAGCTGCACCGGGACCCGCGAGCCTTCCCAAGGGCTCCCTCTCGACCTCGGTCTCGCGCACCAGCTCGCCCAGGATCAGCATTCGCAAGACCGACTCGATCCCCTACGCCGAGTCGTTCACCCGCGTCCGCATCTCCCCCGCGACGTCCCCCAACCCGAGCCGCAGCTCGTCTCCCCTCCTCGGCACCTCGACATCCTCCCCGGGTCCCCGACGACACAACGACACCCGCTCGCCCTGGCTGCTCCGACCTGTAGCAGTGCACCCGCCAGACGTGCCCGCGCTGGCGCGACGCGTGTCGCTCTCGGTCAGGGACTACGCCCACGCCGCGGCCCGACCGGCGACCTACATCCACTTCGTCCGCTCGCTCCACCCCTCGCTCCTCGCCCTCTTTGTCGTCTCCGTGTCGGCCACCCTCTCCAACAAGTCGCTCCTGCGCGGCTACTTCCACGGCCTCACCTACTCGCTCACGAGCTGGCAGATGCTGTGCGCCACGGGAGGGACCGTCCTCGCGCAGCGCACGGGCGCCTACAGGCCGCAGCGTATCGCGTCCAAGCACAACCGCGAACTGCACGTCATTGCGTTCGTGTCGTCGTGCGAGATCCTGTGCTCGGCCCTCGCGCTGCGCCTCATCCCCGTCCCCGTGCGTGCTTTGTTCTCCTCGCCACGAGCTCCTCCCGGCTCACAGTACCCGTGTGGATCCCCCCCTCACGCGCAGTTCCACGTCTCGCTCCGAGCCGCCTCGCCAATCCTCACCCTCGTCCTCTCGATCGCCTTCTTCCACGAGCGCGCGACCCTCCGCGCGTCGTCCGCGCTCCTCGCCGTCCTCCTCGGCGTGGCCCTCACGTCCCACAACGAAGACTACCTCTCGCTCGGGTCCCTCCTCCTCATCGCCTCGGCCCTCCTCCTCACCGCCAAGTCCCTCCTCCTGACGCACTACCTCCAGTCCCGCCTCAACCTCCACCCCCTCGACTGCCTCGCGCGCATGTCCCCCCTCTCGGCGATGCACTGCCTCGGCTTTGCCCTCGCCAACGGAGAACCGAGGAGGCTGTGGCGGTTCGTCCAGGGCAAGGAGTTCACCAACGCGCACGTCGCAGAGGTGGCGCTCAATGGGGTGCTCAGCTTTGCGGCGGTCGCGCTCGCGCTCGTTGCCGAGAAGAAGACGCGCGCGCCCGCAATGGCCATCACGAGTGCGTTTCCTCGTCTCCCTCTCCCTCCAGTCTCTAGCCTCGCGGGCAAGCCCGCGCCCGCGCAGCAGAGAGCACTCGCTCACCCCTTCCCGGCTCGACGCCATCCCCCCCCCCACAGCCCACGCTGCCCAGGCCACCACGATCCTCTCGTCGGTCCTCCTCTTCGGCCTGCGCCTCTCGCCGCTCAACCTCCTCGGCGTCGCCGTCACCCTCGGCGGCGGCGTCCTCTACGCGCTGTGGGACGCGCGGGACAAGGAGCGCGAGGCGTGGGAGATGTACGCCAGTGGGAATGGGAACGGGAGTGGCGGTGTGTACGGGCTGGGGATTGGCGCAGGAGGTGGTGGTGGAGGGGGAGGAGGCGGTTGGGACGGGCGAGGAGGAGGAGAGGGAGAGGGACTGCCGACGAGGGCGCCGGTGGTGCAAAAGCCCGACTGAGCCTGGGGTCGTGCTCCTCGAGGGCGTGCAATATAGAGCGAGCGATCCGCTTTCTTGCCTGTCGCAGCGCCGAATCGCAAGGAGGCGCACAGCAGAGCGCGGGAAGGACGCCTGCAGCGAACGACAGGAGGCACGTGCGGAGCAGGAGCGCATTTGACGGCACTCCGAGCCTTGCCCGTCGCTGAACGGGGCTATTTGTACTGCGGCAGGCTGGCACTCGCGGGTCCCTCTGACGGGTGGGAGTGCAGAGACGGGTCGCGAGCGACCTTCCCAACCTTGCGCGGGTGAGCGCAGGGCGACCAGCCACCGCAGCGGGATCTCCTCTCGAGAGCCGTGACTGGCACCCGAGTGCTCTGGCATGGACGAGGCAATCAGAGCGCCGCGCTCTTTGTGCTCGCTTGCGAGAGCCATGCCAGCTCAAGTTGAGGCTCGTGCGGGCCTCTCTGGCTCTGTCATCACCAGCGATGAGCGTCTGAGAGGCTGCAAGCCCGACTATAGGGAGCATGGGACCGTTGTAAGAGCCCAGAGCTTCTCGCGGCCGAGTGTTGCCCGTTGATCGCTTCATCAGTGTGAGTGTCGAGTCGAGGAGGGCTGGCTCCCGCTCCACCCCCTGCTGGGACAGCGGTACCAGCCAGGCTGGTCCGTAAGCATCCCGTGGAGATACTGAGTGCACCCAGGCGTTCAGGCGGGACGAGGGTGACATCCCGCTGCGGCCAGCCTCTCCGCCGCAAGAGTCGATCAAACCGCCGCGGACTCCTCCTCGCCTCTCCTCGCTCCTGCGCATACACCAGCTCGCCACCTGCCTCCAGCTTGTTGCCAAATCCCCGTCTACCAGCTGCGGCGCGACCCTCGCCCGACTCTGTCCCACGATACGACCCTCCCGCCCTCACCCACTCAATCGAGCGGGCGCACACCGTCACTTGACCTCGCGCACCCCCCGCTGCGTGCCATGCGGCCCTCGCGCGACTACCAAGAAGACGCTGTCCTGCAAGAAGTCGAGGAGCTCCTCGAGCAGGACCGGCGCGACTCGTTCACCTCGACGACGTCCACCACGGCCGGCGGGGGAGGAGGCCACTCGCGGCACTCGTCCCGAGGGCACACGCCGCCCCTCCCGCCCATACGCCCCACAGCCCGCACCGTCCTCGCCTCGCACGCAGCCCTCATCCTCACAGCGACCCTCGCAGCGCGCCAACTCGCCCGCCTCGCCCGCCTCTCGAGCCGCTCGACCGTCGCTCTCCCGCTCGCGCACTTTGTCGCCCTCGCCCTCGCCGCACTCGTCTACGGCTGGCTGCGCCCGATTCGGGGACATGCGCACGCCGCGCCGAGCGCGCTCGAGCTCGGCAAGGGGTCGCACCTCGGGGTCAACGCAGCGAGCTCGAGGAGGCAGGCGTGGGCTGCGGGCGCAGTCGTCGCCGTGTGCCTCAACCTGCGCGTGTGGGAGCTCAGGTCCGGACAGCCTAGGTTGAGCGAGGCGCTCGAGGTGCGCCTGGTGGACTTCCTCTTCAAGCGCGTGTGTTCGTTGAAGCTGACCTCGCTCGCTTCCCCCACCCACAGGTCTTTGCCATTCCCGCGCTCCTCGCACTCTCGCCATGGCTTGCAGGCCGGCTGCAGACCTCAAGCCTGTGGCACGTCACACCAACGACGGCGTTCTCGGCGGCGGCTGCCGCAGCGACCTTCCTCGTCGGCTTTGCCCTCATTGGCGTCCCTGCACACGGTGGTGCGCTCGTGCTCGCTCTCGTCCGCATTCCGCTCGAGGCTACTTCGCTGGTGATGCTCAAGAACGGATTGGCGGACGAGGCGAGAATGAGCTCGTTCTTCACGGGCGGCGTCCTCGTGCGTGTCTTTCCTTGCTCGCCGTCTCGCTCCTTCCCCCCTTCCCCCAGCTCACGCGCACATCGACCCACAGAGCGCAACCTTCACGGCACTGCTCTTCCTCCCCGTCGCCTACCTCACCCTCCCTGCCGCACCCGCGCCAAGCTTCGGCCCGTCGGGCTACGTCTCGTTCTCGGCGACCCTCGTCTTGACCCTCCTCGCCCAGGTCGCCCTCCTCTTCCACCTTTCGACGACCACCTCGCCCCTCGCCGCCGCCGTCTCCGTCTTCCCGCGCAACCTCGTCCTCCTCGTGTGGTCCGCGTTCGGCCGCGAGGGCATCGCCCTGCGCGAGAACTGGATCCAGGTCGTCCTCGTCTACGCGTGCGGGTCGGCGGCGCTCACGTGGACGGAGACGGAGCTCTCCGACGCGCTGGTCAAGGCCCGCAAGCCAGCGAGCCCGTACGTCCCGCTGGGATCGCACGCCCACACGGAGCCGCCCTCGCCCTCGTCGTCCGTGACGCTCGCGTCGCCTCCGACACACAAGCACTCTGGGACATCCTCCTCATCAGACCACGGCTCGTTGCCATCGATCCTCAGCCTCGTGCCATTCGTGCCCCTCCTCGCCTACCTCATCACGACGCCAGCGACAACCTCGTCGCTCTCGTCAGCCTGCACCTACCTGCCGCCCTACCTCCGCTCGACCGTCTGCCCCGTCTCGACGTCGGCCCCCGTCTCCCGCTCGGTCGACCTCGTCGTGTCGTACTACGACGAGGACCTCGCGCGCGCCGAGACGCACATCTCGTTCATCCGCGGGACCGACTTTGTGCGCCGGAGGAACAACCGCGTCGTCGTGTACAACAAGGGGATGCGGAGCGAGCAGGAGATCCGCAAGGGGCTCAAGCTCAAGTGGGCGGACGAGGTCGTGCCGCTGCCGAACCTGGGGCGCGAGGGCGCGACGTACCTCACGGTGAGCACTCTACGTCTCTCTGCTCTTGCTCGCCATGTCCTGACTCACGGCCCCCGTGCTCTTGCAGCACATCCTCCTGCACTACAACTCGACCCTGTCGGCCATCTCGCCCGCATGGCACTCGACCTCCCCTCCGCCTCACCAGCTCGCCGCCCCGCTCGCACACCTGCGAACGACAACCCTCGCCGACACGACCTACTTCCTCCAGCCGCACCTCGCGTGGGACTGGATCGCCAAGCCGCGGCTCGCAGAAGTGAGCGACGCGAGCGGGTTTGCCCACTTTGGCCCGCTCGTGAGGAGCGAGTGCGGGAATGACGTGAGGGCGCCGGTCAACTTGCCGGTGAGTACTTTCTCTCCTGCCTGACGATGGTGTCAGGCGCTGGGTGCTCCAGCTGACACCGCTTCGGTCCCGCGCCCCAGGTCGTCAAGGAACTGTACAACATCTTTGCAGGAGAGATCTGTCCTCCAGGCGGGCAGCTGGTGCGCCCTTCTCTTCTCTCCTCTCCGGCTTCGTCCCCGTGCTCTCCCCGCGACTGACGCGCCACTCCCGCCCCTCGCTCCCGCACAGGCGGCCTGGTCCGCCCAAATGGCCGTCTCGAAGCGCCGCATCCTCGCGCAGCCGTACGCGCGCTACGCGTCCATCTCGGCCCTGATGGAGGCCCCGCAGGGTCACTGGATCCACGACCAGTGGGGCCCCAACGAGAGTGGCGGGCCGTCGAACCCTGCGCTCGGGCACTCGCTCGAGAGGGCGTGGCCCGTCATCTTTTCGTGCCGGGACGTGGCGCTCGCGGATGGGTGCCCGGACGACGAGTACAGGAGGGACAAGTGCCAGTGTCTGGATACATAGTAGCACGTCGGTGTGGGGCATTTGTAAGAGTGCCGTGTGTACAGCGGAACTTGGTCGCCCGGACGAGCGAGAAAGAGAGCCGCAGCGGGAGGGAGAGACCTCTTGCCAGCGCGAAGAGCAAGCTGTGCTGCGCGCGTCGAGCAAATCTCTCCCGGGACGAGTCATAAGCACAGTGATGACAGGGCTATCTACAGCAGAAGAACGAAAGGTCTCGACGGTCGGTTCCTCCGCACTCGAGGTCTCCCTTCCTTTCCTCGCTCGCTCGCTCCTTCACATCCCGTACGTCTCGATCCTCTCGCCGCACGTCCCAAAGATCCTGTCCCACACGCGGCTCTGCTTGCCGTAGCTGTGTGCGCGCGTCCGACGAGTCAGCGATCTCTCTGCGGCTGAGAAGGTCCAGCGGCGAGCGGGCGCCGGGGGTCCCGGCGCCTGGGAAGGAGAAGCAAGGACGCACTTGAGCCCGCTCTTGCCGAAGCGGTGGTGCAGGTCGTGGTCCTCGACGATGAGGCCCATGCCAAGGGGCTCGAGCGGGGCGGTGAGGATCGGGTGGCCGAAGAAGGAGCGCACGCCCGAGTGGCCGAGGATCTCGACGTACTGCGGCGGGTAGGCGAAGGGAGAGGAGGGGGGTCAGCTGCGGGTCTAGAGGGGTGGAGATGGACAGGGCAAGGGAGAGAGAGAGAACGCACGAGGGTGTAGCACAGCGTCATCCACATCTCGGAAAAGGTCATGGGGACGAGGAGCGTCGCCGTGAGCGGGATGAGGAAGATCTCGAGCACTTCCTGGTACTCCTCGGCGAGGATGGCGAGGATGGCGGTCGGGTGCTTGGTCGTGTGGTGGTGCATGTGGATAAACCAGAGCGTGTCGACCTCGTGCGAAGCGCTGCCGGGTCCGAGCGTCAGTGTGCGGACCTCGAGGCGGTGTTCGCTGCGAAGAGCCGCGAGAGAGCACTCACCGGTGGTAGCAGTAGAAGAAGTAATCGAGCGTGACTTCCCACAGCGCGAGGCGCAGGGGGAAGTCCCATGAGAAGTCGGTGAGAGGCGAGATGCTCGGGTCGTAATGCAGCCAGAAGGTGAAGCCCGTGCGGACGAGCATGTAGACTGTATGGGCCATCGAAGAATAAGCAAGGTTGCACTGGAAGGGTGCAGGGTGGAGGAGGACGCACGAGTGATGCCCGCCGCGAGGTGCTTGACCGACTTGTCCGGCGTGCGGTCGCGCCCGATGTTCTTCTCATCCAGCGTACCGAGCTCGACGCAGAGACCTGTCGTGGAGGAATGAGGGTCAGGGTCGCGACTGTTGAGAGAAGGGAGCGAAGGGCGGCGCACGGTTGAGTCGCGCGACCCAGGCCAAGGCGAAGCGCATCAGAGCGGCGACGTAGAACGGGTAAGCGATCCAGAAGGGCCACTTGAAGTCTGCGCCCGGGGCAAACGCCGGTCAGTTGTCAGGGGGACACGAGATGTTCGCCAACGAGCCACGCCTGGCTCGTCGCCGAAGGAGACGACCGGCGACTTACTCGGGAACAGCCAGTGACTGGCCTGCTGGGTGGCGAGCGGTGCCAGCGCATTGCGGATGATGTAGAGGTTCTCTGACAGGATCGGCTGTCGTGGCATGGGCCCACGGTCGATCGACTCGTCCTTCAGCTCGTGCATGCTCGTCGGGCACGTCGCGAGGTTGCAGATCTTCTCGGCGAGCGTCATCTCGGAGCGAGGCTTGAGGTACTGTGGAGCGCGCCGCGGCGAAGTGAGCACTCTGGTGTCACGACCTCCGAGACGGCGGAGACGGGCAAGATACTCACGAACGTCGAGGGTGGACGGCGGTCCACCTTCTGCTTGGTGGTGCGGGGAGTTGGCTCGCCCTTGGGACGGTTCGGGTCGGTCGCGTACGAGATGGGCGTCTCGGACGCAGTGGACGAGTCGTCCGAGTCGACCGACGACGACGAGTCGCGCCGGAGCGGCAACTTTTCCCTCGGTGTCAGGCTTGATGCGAGTGCGGCTGCGACGGCCATGGTGTCCAGTCTTGTAAGGAAGTGAAGTGGAGAAGATAGAGAGATGCTGAGGCACCGCGGTAAGGTCAAAGAGATGAGGTCGCCGGAGGACGCCGGCGAGGTGGGCGAAGCCTCGGGCTAGGCTCGAAGGGCCGCATGCAGCCAGTCTAGAGAGCGCTGTTTGGCCGGAGCAAAGCAGTCAGCCCGATGCCCAGCGAAGTACGGACGAGCGACGCGCAGCACAGCTGGCACTTGAGTGACCAACGGATTCGACGGGGCGACGCGGATCGCCACGTCGAGCCGAAAGGCCTGGATCCGCTTCTGCCACGGACTCGATGGGCTCAAGCAGGAGACCAGTGCTGACATTATTCGCGAGAGAGCACACTCTGGCGAGCGTTCGAGAGTCGCGACTCGGCTGCCAGTGAGGAGAGCCAGCGAGGGATACGTCGCGGCCCGTCTGCAGCGACGGTCGCCACGCGCGTATCTGCTACCATACGCCCGTAGAGTCCTGTCGAGCGGGCCCGTGCTGTCCCAAAGAGCCGAGAGCACGGGTGGGAGGGGTCGCAAGATGAACGAGTTCGCGAGCCCCAGGACGCGAGCTGGGCACGCAGCGCACTGCAGCAGATCAAGCGCCGCCGCAAAGACAGGCTCAAGAGCGGTTCTGGCAGCGAAGTAGAGACTAGCGAGAACGTGGACGAGGATGGAGAGGCGCGAGCGACACGAACCGCCGACGACGCGAACGACGGACTCGACGCTCGAGCTCCCTCCACCACCAAGCGCACGAGTGCTTGCATCGATCCTCCTCCCTCAGGACCCCTCGTCGAATCACCGCCAGCCGCCTGCGTCGCGGAGCCCTCCTCCTCGCCCGCGCCCCCGCCGCCCGCCTCTCCCACGTCCACCTCAGGCCCCGCGTCGTCTTCAGTGCGATGGGCGAGTACCTCAAGGACGTGCCAGAGTTCATCGAGCTCGACCTCGGAGAGTCTCTCATCTCGCGCACAGAGTCCCTCGGTGCGTCCCCCACCCGCATCCTTCTCCTCCTCCCCCTCCTCTGCTCCCCGCCAAGAGCTCTGCCGGGCCGTCTCGCGAGGCTGCGGGCCGTGGGCGGCCCACATACGCCATCTACAGTGTCTTGGCGCAGTGCCAGCTGGCTCTGTGGCCCACCTATTCGGACCCGCTGTGGGGACACGCTCCTGTCGCCGGGGCGGTGCTGGAGCGGGGCGTCCGTCTCTGGCTTTCGTCCGGTTGCTGACGTTTTCTATTCCGCCGAAACAGCCTCTTTCCGAGAGTTGGGCCCGCCTGACCTCTGCCATGTCATCAAGACGACCGGCAAGGCCGGTCAGAAGGACGTGCGTCCGCCAGCCCTGCTGTTCCCCCACCACCTGCCGACTGAGCCCCCGGACTGACCCAGCGACTCGTCCGCGCAGGTCGGCTCGTACCACTACGTCTCTGGCGTAGACGCTTCCTCGTCGGCCTCCCTCGCCGCCTACCTCAACTCGCTCACGTACACGGTCGAGGAGACGCCCTCGTGGTTCTTCGGGTCGGCCACTGCCAAGTCGCCCTGGCGGATCCGCGGCGGTGCCTTCTGCTCGTTCAACGCCTTCTCCCGCGTCGATGTCCGCGTCGAGGTCAAGATTCCCGGCGGCGTCGAGGCGTACGTGATCGACGTGCGCGGCGAGCGGTGAGCCCCCTCTTCTCCGCTGTCCATGCCTCGAGGGGCTCCCCCGAGCTGACAGTCATCCCCCACACAGACACGAGGCAACTCCGCAAATGTGGCAAGAGGTCTACCTCTCGGCAATGCTGCGCGCCATCCTCTATGCCGACGACGCAAACTACCGCCTCGCCGGCTTTCGCAAGCTCGACCCGATCGCGTCTCTCGACGCCGAGCTCAAGTTTGTTGCCGCTGCCGAGGCTGCCTTCTTCAAGGGTGCGCAGTGACGCTCTTGGGCTGCACGGCGGGGGCGCTGACTGACCAACCGTGGACGTGACGCACCGCAGGCTGGCAGCTCGGATCGGAACCCGAGATCCAGGTTGCGACGGTCGTGTCGAACCACCTCACGAGCGGCCTCATGAAGTACTTTGGCGACAGCTTCCGCTACGGACCGGCCGTCAACTTGTTTGAGAAGCTCGTCGTCAAGGAGGGCGAGGTGGCGTGTTTGCTCGCGCAGAGCTACCTCGGCATGAGTGCGTGCCGCAGCTCATTTCCTTTTCTCCAAGATCACGTCTCGCTGACGTCTTTCGCTCTCTCTTCTCTGCACGCGCGCAGACGAGGAGGTCAAGGCGGTGCGCGTGTTGCAGTCGGCGATTCAGAACCACCCGCAGTCGTACTCGCTGCTGCACGTCCAGTGCGACTTCCTGCGGTCCAAGGGCAAGACCGAGTGGGCGCTCAAGTTGGCCAAGCAGGCCGTCAACTGCGCGCCGAGCGAGTTTGTCACATGGGCCAAGCTCACCGACGTCAACATGGAGCTTGGGCGGCACAGCGACGCGCTCTTGACGCTCAACTCGTGCCCCATGTTCACCTACTCGGAGCGCGACCAGCACCGTATGCCGACCCCGGCAAAGTCGCACCTCCCCGTCAAGGACTTTATCGCCGCCTCCGGCATCCTCGACGACGAGGCGGCCGTGCAGGGCAACGACGCCGACGTCGCGCTGTTGCGCCTCCCCGCGCCGAGCCTGCGCGGCACGTTCGCAAAGGCGTACGTGCTCCTCGCCAAGCTCGTCAGCGTCATTGGGTGGGACGAGCTCCTCAAGTGCCGGAGCCAGGTCTTCGTCATGGAGGAGGAGTACCGCATGCACCGCGCTGCCGACCCTGTCCCCGAGTCGCCCCTCGCACCGGGCGCGGGCGCGGGGGCGGGCGCGAGAGCGAACGGTGGGGCTGCGTCGGCGGGTGCGGCAGCACCAGGGGACGGCGACGACGCCGAGGGGTTCGGCCCGCTCGCGATCGCGACCGACGACGAAGGGAGCGAGGCGGCGTCGATCAAGGGGGTCGACTCTGCTGCGATGGAGGGCGCCGCACCGGCGCCGCCGAGCGCAGCAGTCCCGACCATCGCGGTCAACGGGCAGACCGAGGACGGGCGGGACCTCGACGAGGAGGAGGCGGCGCGCACGCGGTCGTCGAGCCCGGGCGGGATCCCGACCATCAAGGTCTCGACCGAGTCGGACGGCGAGCGCGAGCGCGAGGAGCTGCGCCGGT
Organism: Rhodotorula diobovata; assembly: GCA_006352295.1. NCBI lineage: Eukaryota > Fungi > Basidiomycota > Microbotryomycetes > Sporidiobolales > Sporidiobolaceae > Rhodotorula > Rhodotorula diobovata. The sequence goes on along the minus strand of SOZI01000122.1, from coordinate 12,644 downwards.
TCGAGGAGAGCGAGGCGGGCCGCCGCGCGAGGGACGAGGTGGCGCAGCCTGGGGCGGCAAAGGTGCCCGCGGAGGACAAGGCGGGCGGCGATGATGAGGCGAGTGGGGCCGCCAAGGCCGACGGAGAGGACGAGATCGAGGCCGAGGCGAGGGAAAAGGACGGGGCAGCAGGGTTCCAGAACAAGCGGCTGTGCGAGCGCTGGCTCGACAACCTGTTCATGGTGCTTTACGAGGTGCGCACTGCTCTCCCACTCTCTCCTGTCCTGTCGCATCGTACCTGACCTAGGATGTCTTACAGGACCTGCGCGTGTACACCATCTGGCGGGCCGAGGTGGCGCACTTCAAGGCGCAGCACCTGCCGTATCGCAAGACGGGCACCGAGTGGGAGATCCTCGGCGAGCTCGCGCAGCGGCTGCACCACAAGGAGGAGGCCAAGGACGCGTTCCAGCGCGCGCTCGACGCCAAGTTCTCGGCCAAGGCGTGGCTCAAGCTGCTCGAGTTCTACGCCGACGAGGGCGACGTGCAGCGCGCGCTCAACGCCGCCATCCGCCTCAGTGTGTACCAGCACCGGTGGTACATGGAGGCGGCGTACCCGACGGCGGTCGCGCACCAGCTCTTCAAGCTCATCCGGCGCGACGGCCTCGCAAAGATCTCGTACTCGCTCGTGTCGGTGCGTCCGCACCCCGCCCTCCTTCCTGTCTTCGAGCCCACCTGACTCTCGCTGCGCCCTCGCTCCCCCTCTCGCCCTCTCGCCCGCTCGCAGATGAACGTGCCGCAGGCGATCCTCAAGCGCGTCGCACAGCCGTACTTCCAGTACGCGCAGACTTTCCGCGTCGAGGGCTCCGACTTCTGAGCCTTCCTCGTTGTCGTCCGTTGCCCCTCGCCGTCGCCATCGCCGTCGCCATCCTAGACTCGCTCGAAAAGCGCCGCCCGTTTCGTCGTCGCCCTCTCCCCTTCCTACCTTTCTACCCGCCGTGTTTCACGATTCCCACAGACGTTTGCAGTAGCCAGTCTCCCTTTCAATGCTCTCGAGCGCTCGGAGTCGCAGAGACCGTCTCGCGAGAGGGGACCGAATCGCGGGAATGGAGGGAAGGCTGCAACGGCGAGTGGGACTCTCGGCGAGCTCGTACGCGTGGCGAGCACTGTGAGAGCTCCTTTAGAGCGGATGTACGCTCCTGACAGATGCCTTGCTGACTGTGGAGCGAGACCCGTCATCGCCTCCGACCCTGGGCCTGCGAGCTCTCGTCTCGCACCTCTTGCCCAACAGACTCCACCCGCTCAGCCCGATGGCGAGCGACACCACCAGCCCCAGCGCACCCATGCAGCCGACCAAGCGCATCGTGTCGAAAGCCCACCTTGACGCATGGTTGACCTCACCCACCCACGCCGACGTTGTCGCCTTCGTCCAAGACCTCAACGACTCGGTCGTGGGCGTCAAGCTCACCGACAAAGTCCCCTCCAGTCCTGTGCGCTGCCTGCTCGTGCATGCGAAGTCGCTCGAGCACCCGCTGACCCAGTTGCACCGCCCTCCTCAATCCCGGCAGGCCGTCGATGCGCTCGTGGACGTCCTGGACGTCGTCGAGCGGCTGTACAACGAGACGCCGCCAGTCGACAACGGCACGTCGAGGTTCGGCAACCCCGCGTTCCGAGACTTCTACGACAAGGTCGCCTCGGTGCGTCGCTCTTGCCTTGCTGCTCCCCACCTCAGCTCTCCTGTCGCGAGACTGACCGGACCACGTGGACAGCATGCGTCTGAGCTACATGGCAAGATTCCCGGGCTCGACACGGCGTACGTCAACGAGCTGAGCGTGTACCTGTGCGAATGCTGGGGGAACCGCACCCGGGTCGACTACGGGAGCGGCATGGAGCTCAACTTCTTGTGCTGGCTGTGAGTCCCTTCTTGGCTGGTCGAGGAGCGTACGCATGGCGCTGACCTCGCGTCGTCGACCTCGCAGGCTGTGCCTGAAGAAGCTCGGTGTGTTGACCAAGGAGGACAGCACGGCCGTGGTCATCAAGGTCTTTTGGAAGTGCGTCCGCCTGTCTGCAAATGCATCGGCTGCAGCATCACTGACGGGGCGCACACAGGTACATGCGCATCGCACGGCTGCTGCAGACGGGCTACTGGCTCGAGCCGGCGGGTTCGCACGGGGCACAAGGCCTCGACGATTACCACTTCGCGGTCTTCAGTGCGTCCCGCTCAGGAGCACCCTGGGCGACCGAATTGCTGACATGTGCATGTGTGCAGTCTTTGGCTCGGCGCAGCTCAAGAACCACAAGTACCTGCGGCCAAAGTGCATCCACGACGACGAGATCCTCGAAGAGTTCGCCAAGGACTACATGTACTTGTCCTACGTCCAGTTCATCAACTCGGTGCGTGTTTCTTCATGCATTTTGCGGCGACCGCGCAAACAACTGACGCATGTTCCGCCGCACGCAGATCAAGACGGCGTCGCTCCGGTGGCACTCGCCCATGCTCGACGACATCAGCGGCGTCAAGACGTGGGACAAGGTCAACCAGGGCATGCTCAAGATGTACGCCGCCGAGGTCCTCGCCAAGTTGCCGGTCGCGCAGCACTTCCTCTTTGGCTCGCTCCTGCCGTACCCGGACGCGTCGGGGCTCGACGCGCACCAGGAGGAGGCGGGCGTGCACGCCGACGAGCACGGGCACCTGCATGTCAGGGGGGAAGGGTTCGAGGACTGCTGTGGGATTGCGATCCCGGCGCCGTTTGCGGCGGCAGAGCAGCAGAAGCACGGCGCGGGAGGGCCGCCGAGGCCGCTGGGGACGACATCGACCGTGCGGCGCATCCCGTTCGACTAGCAATGCGGCGCTGCAACGCAGAGTCATGACGGCAGCGGGCGAGAGAGAGCTGGAGCGAGGGGCGGCGAGAGAGAGCTTGCAGGCCCTTGATGCCCAGGCCGCGTCTCCCTTTCTCGCCTTGTGCTGCACGGTACGTCCTCGAAAGGACTCTTGTTCATGATGCAAGCTGGGCGACGACAAGGAGCGTCGGAGCGTCGACAGAGGCTTGGCCCACCTCGGTGCTTGCTGAGCGCTGAGCCGGTCTCAGGCGGTTTCGCTTGCGCTCTGTCACCCGCTTGGCTCCTTCCACGTCCCGACTTGACCCTCCGAGTCGTCGTGTTTCGAAAAAGCCCTCGCTCTCAAACGCGCAGCTCGTCCAGCCTCTGGCGCGGGTCCGTCTCGCTCCCTCCTTGGGGTCGCCGTCTCGAGCTGATGAAGGCATCTCTCCCTCTCGCCCCCGCAGCGTACAGCGCAGAAGTACGCTCACATGGACGATCCACTCGATACGCCCACCATCCGCCCAGGCAATCCCCTCCAAGACGCGACCACGGGCACGACCCCCCGTGCACCGCCTCCGCCTCGGCGTTCCCCTCACTCGCCCCCTCACTCGCCGCGCCTCAATAGCCATGACCCGCCGCACAGGCCATCCAACAAACGCGCGGGTAGCTCCAACTCGTCGGCGTATCACGAGCAAGCCAGCAGGGCTCGCTCGCCCCCGGCCGGCAGACGCTCACCCGGCGCTTCGTCCGGACTCACCGGCACGGCGGGCTCGCAGACGCGCCCGGCCTCGCTCGTGCACGCCCAGAGCCAGCAGCAGGTTCCGACGGCGGGCGAGCTCGAGCGCTTCGAGGCGCTGTGCCGGCGACTGTACTACGAAAAGGACGGCAACGCAGGTGCGCGTTTCTCTGGACCGCACGTCCTCCTCGGCTCGACGCAAAGCTGACACCAGAAGCCCTGCCCACAGCCCGCCAGGTCGACTCGTTGCTCCAGCGTCTCCCCGCCGCCTTCCGCACCTCGTACGCGCGCACCATGGCGACCGTCCGGAGCGCGTTCCACCGTGACGAGGAGCAGCGCCGCCGCGCCGAGGTCGAGACGCTCCTCGCGACGACCCAGCCCGGCTCGACCGTCAAGAGGCACCTCGCCATCTCCCCCGACAGCACGTCCGTCGCTGCGCTCCGCTCGGTCGCCGCACAGAGGGTCCGCCGCGCCAAGCTGCGCGACTTCATCGCGGCCAACTGCACCGCCGCCATGCCCGGCACGCATCCCTTCTTCAAGGCCCTGTTTGCCGCGCTGTGGCTACAGGCGCTGGACGAACGCAAGGGCGGGGCGGGCGAGCGCTGCGTTGAGTGGGTCGTCGACGTTGCGGTCTTCACCGAGGCGGGAGGCAACGAGGTGTGGGCGAGCGAGGCCGTCGAGGCGCTCAAGGGCGTGCGTCCTTCTCCTCTCTCCTCTCTCAATGAACTGAGGTCCATGCTGACTCGACGTGCCGACAGGTGCTGGGCATGACGGACCGCATCCGAGAGCCGTCGCAGACCGACACGATGCGCACTTCTGTCCTCGGCTCGTCCGCGGCGTCCCAGACCTCGAGCGTCCTCGGCGGCGACCCCGTCATCGCCCCCGTCATCTTTGACCACCACGAGAGCCCCGTCGCGCCTGTCGGGGACGGCGCACCGGGGCACAGGAAGCAGCCCCCGCCGGTCCCGCCGCACCGCGGGAGCGGGAGCCTGCGCGCCCGCGCGGGGTCGGACCCGTTCCTCAACCCGCAGGAGAAGGTGTCGCGCAGGCCGCATGCGCAGCCGCACCCGCACCCGCAGCCCGAGACGCAGGCCGTCTCGCCCCCAGCCTCGGTCTCGCCTCTCCCCTCTCCCTTGTCGCACTCCGTCCCGCTCCTCTCTGTCGCCTCGCCCGTCTCGCCCGTCCCGCCCGCCGCTCCGACAGCGCCATCAGCAGCAGCGGCACAATTCCGCGTCCTGACCCTCCCAGGGCACCTCTCCAACCCCGAGCTGCGCGCCCTGTGCCGCCTCTTCCCGCCCTTCATCTCCTCGCCCGCGCGCTCCTCGGCGCGCCTCCCGCCCCGTGCGGGCGGCCGCACGCCTGCGCAGCTCGAGGCGGGTGAGGCGGGCCGCGCGGCCAGGGTCGGGCACGGCGAGCTGCGCGTTGGGCAGGCGAGTCGCGAGGAGGGGTGGAGGGGGAGCTGGTGGGAGCGCTTTGTCCTCTGGTTGCGGGCCCTGTTTGGGCTGTTGTAGCCTCTCCGCGCCCTCTCTCCCGAGCGCTCTTCTTCTACGAGTGGCAGGCGGACCGTCATGCTCCCGCAGCCGGGACGAGGATGAGGCACTGTGATGAACGCGTGCGGCACTGCGGACTAGGCGTGGCAGAGTGGGTGAGCGAAAGAGGACGTAGCTACGGGTGAGGGCGCTGGCTATGGGGTCGGTACAGGGTTGTTGCTACAGGGCGAAAAAGCGTGCGAGGGGGTCGTGACCAGAGGAGGAGCGAGCGAACAAGAGAGCAAAAGACAGACAACCCAAGAGTGCGAGATGAGGAGGGGAGGGGAAATTACGATGGGAGGTGCTGCGAGAAAGACAGAGAGAGAGAGATGGGTGCGAGTCAAGTCAAGTGCGTGCTGTTCGAGCGGTCAGGGCAAGCGCAAACGCGTCGGCACGTCGACGACGTCGTCGAGGCTGATGGGCCTCTCGTCGGCCGAGCTGCTCGGCGTCGTCGTCGAGCCGCTGCTGCCACCGCCACGGCCGTTGCCATTCTTGACGCGGTGGACGGGCCCGCCCTTGGAAGGCAGCGCGGCGGCTGCCTTTGCGGCCGTGTCGGTGCCACTGGGTGGCGTCGCGGCTAGGCCGCCGCTGCCGGAGGTGTGGAAGCCGCTCTCTTCGGGCGACCACGAGTGCGAGGGCGCAGCGAGCGAGAGGAGGTAGTCGGCCTGGTGGTCCGGGGGCGGCGAGGGAGGCGACGGGGTCGGAGGGAGGTAGGTCGGCACCAGGTCGTCGTCGGCGGGGCGATGCCCAGTACCGCCACCGGCGTGCTTGGCCAGGTTGGACGAGGTGAGCTGCGGATCGAGGTGAGGCGAGTCAGCCACGAAGCAAAGACGGAAGGCCAGCCGAGCGAAGACGCACAAGGTGACCGTACGACCAGGCACTTTGCAGGGGATCCTCGTCGCCGTCAGCGGACGAGCTGGACCTGCTCTCGGTGCCACCGGCCGCGTCGACCGGGCGGCGCATCTGGACCCGCGGGTTGTGGTAGATCTCGCGCGTCGACAGCACCTCTGCCGACACCGTGGGCCCAGCGAGGCGCGGCCGCTTCGACGCCGGCACGATGGACGAGAAGCTCGGCTCGCGTTCGCGGGCGAGGCCCTGGCCGGGGGTGTCAGGCGTCGGGAGTGCGTCCGTGGCTGTGCGCTTGGGAGGGTGCCGAGTTTTGACGACGACGGTGAAGAAGTCGGCGGGGAAAGCCGGTGCCATGCCCGACATGCGGAGGCGCTTGAGCGAGGACGCGGCGCTCCCATCCCTGCTCCCACTCCCGCTGCCACTGCCGCTGCCGGTGCCGTCGCCCTCGGAGCTCGACCGCGCGGCCCGGACCTCGTCGCCGATAACCTCGAGCACCGCCGCGTCGAGGTCGATCGGCTGGTCGTCGCCGTCGTCGAGCGCCATGTCGTCAGCTCCAGGACTCGACGCGTCACTGCCGTCGTCGTCGTCCTGCGCACCGAGCGGGCGCGCCAGGCGCTCGTCCTTGGGCGGCAGCACCGGCGGCGTCACGGGTCCCTCGCCCTCCTTCGACAGGTCGCTGCAGAAGATGCCGTTGCCGTAAAAGACGAGCGCGCCGACCGCGTTCTGCCCGCTCGTCGTCGTCGACGCAACAGCCTGCGACGACGCATGCGTGCGCGCACTCGCGGCGAGCTCGATGCCGAGGTTGTGCGCGTCAAGATTGGCGGCAGAGAGGGCGTCGGACCCATCTTGCGCCGAGCTCGTCTTGTGGTTGTTGTCGTGCTGCCCTGGCGCCGCCGCGTCGGTCGCGTCGCCGGCGCCCGGAGCCTCAACGTGCTTGGACGTCGCACCCTCGGTTGCGCCAGCTGTCTTGATGGCGGGAGGGTCGACCGCCATCATGTCCACCTGGTCAGGCGACGTGCTGGTCTGCAGGCGGTCCATGGGCTGCAGCACCGCCGCAGTCGGGCGCACGGGCCTCGCCGGCTCGGCCGACGACGTCTTGCGCCCCGCCGACGGGAGCGACGTCTGGTTCGTGCGGCTCGACGGCGCGAGCGAGTTGGCGAGGAGCGTGCCCGCCCCGCTGCTCGGGTCGCGGGACGACGAGTCGCCGCTCGAGCCGCGCGAGTCCGACACGACCGTCTCCTTGCTCGACGGGTCGCGGCTGCCGCTGGCGCGCGTCGAGCGACTCGGGGCCGAAGACGCGCCTCCGACCGAGTCGACCTCGCCTGCAGGTCTCGGCGCCGCGGCCTTGGCGAAGCGCACGAGGTCGCCGACGTCGCTGTTGAGAGCCGCGTCGTCGGCGTCGACGGGCGTGCGCGGGCCCTTCCACCGGATGCGGCCACCGTCCTCGCTCAGCTCGAGGTTGTGCGAGAACTGGCGCACGGCGCGCTGGACAAACGCGACCGTGACGTTGAAGCGGTAGATCTGGGCCATCGTGAGGACCAGGTTGAGGTAGACGAAGCCCTGCGACAGGAAGTCGTACGAGAGGAGGTTGGCAAAGTACTTTTCGTTGGAATCGGCGAGCGAGCTCGTGTTGGGGACGGGTCGCGACGGGTCGAGCGGCGGCAGCGGGACAGCGGGTGGCGCCACCGCCTGCGTGCGGACGGTCCGCATAAGTGACGTCTGGAAGAGCGCCTCGAGCGATGCCACGATCTCGCGCGCGACGGCGACGGCGCGCGGGTCGGTGATGCCCGCGCCGCTGTCGTGATGCCGGTCCGTGACGGGGTGCACGGGGCGAGCGACGGGCGGAAGCCGAATACCCGACCCAGTACCGCTGAGGGAGGGTGGTTCGAGGCCAGAGTTGCTCGGTCCGGCGAGGATGCGGTTCTCGAAGCGCGCCGTGAGAGGGGCGGCCGAATCGGGCCCGTCTGCTGCGGACTCGGCGTACGTCTGGACGTAGCGAGTGAGGTAATTCTCGAGCTCGACACGCTTGGCGCTGCGTGGGGGGCGAGATGGAGTCAGCGATAGAGTGAACCGAGGCCGAGAAGGCAAGGAGACGCACGCAGGCAGGCCCTCGAAAAAGCGGATCTCAAACAAGCGGTCCTGCTTGACCTCTGTCGGCACGCCGTCGACCTCGTACCGTCTCAGACGTTCGCGCAACTCGCGGTCTGTTTGAGGCGAGAGCGAGGAGAGATCAGTCGACCGCGAGGGAAGAGGGACATCACAGTCGACGCACTCTGCACCGCCAGTTCGTCCACCACGCCACGGAATGTCGCATCAGGCACGGTTCCACGACGTCTGGGCCTCTGATGGCGCAGCACGCCGCCCGCAGCGGCCGGGCTCGCCGCCCCATGGCTCTTCCTCAGCTGGTCCGAGTCGATGCCCAAGTCGGTCGCGCGCGTGTTGTCGCTCATCGACTCGCCCGTGTTGCGCTCGGGCCTGCGGTCGGCCGAGTCGAGCCCCGAGATGTTGGGCTCGTCCGGGTCCGAGTCCGAGTGGACGCTGATGCCGAGCGCGCCGATGCGGCGCAGGCGGGGCACTTGCGGGTGCTGCAAGGGGGGCTGCTGCAGGTGGGGGCGCGACGGGTCGGCGCTGCGGTGGCGGCGGCGCTTGGCTGGACGTGAGGGCCCAGGGCGCGCGCCGGCGTCATCGTCGGGGGAGGACGAGGCGGACGAGTCGGACGTCGCGCTCGAGAGGAGGACCTCTGCGCTCGAGGGCGGCGCGACGTGCATGTTGCGGCGGCGGTAGTGCATCAGGTCGTAGTGGAGGTGGTTCGCCTGAGACTCTGTCGAAGGGAAAGGGTACATGGCGGCACTGCCGGGCGGCAGCAGGTCGGACGAGTCACGCGGCGGGATGGGTCGCTCCTCTCCCGTCGAGGGCGACTCTTCGCCCATGCCGTCCTCGTCTTCGACGTCCGTCTCGTTGCCGGCGCCGCCACTGTCCTCCCTAACCTCTTCGCCGGTGCCCTCGGCACTTGACGAGTCGGGAGGCGAGTCGTCGGCGGGTCGCGTGCGCCCCGACGCGAGCGTCGCCGGGCGCCTGGTCGGTGGGAATGAGTTACCTGGTGCAGGTGGGTGCTGCTCAGTCGCAGCGGAGGTTGCAGGAGGCGGTGGTGTAGGTGCGGGAGCCGCACTCGACGAGGGACGCGGAGGGGCCGAGTCCGGACGCATCTGAGCCCAGCTGCGCGGTGTGCAGAGTCGGAGGGCGTGCGGCGGGGGTGGGGCAGCAGCAGCGAGTCACAGAGAGAGTCCAGCGTGGTGCACAAGAGGGGCGAGGGAGCAGAGCAGAAGCAGACGAGAGCCCGAGTTGACGGCGTGCGCCAGGGCGAATCTGCCCTTCATCGGCTCCGACGCACCGCCGCTCCCACCTTTCGCCCCGCTCGCTCTTTACCGACGGCTCTCTCGCGCACTCTCTCTCTCGCTCTCGCTGGATAGCGTCGACTCCTCTCAACTCACCTCCTCACCCTACCCTCCCCTCGCACCTGGCCGGCATCGACACTCCAGCGCGAGCCCACACTTCTTGCCATTCCCTTCATTCTGCTGATCGAGCGAATCCTAACCCCTTCTCCGCGGACTTAAGTGAGAGACGCTTCTTCGAGATGAGACACCGACATTCTCGGCCGACCGGAGATCGAGCCAATATCGGAGCGGGGGCGGGCGGCCAATGAACCGACCGAGTGAACGCGGACGAGCGGCTCGTGCGCTCACTCTTTGAGTGCGTTCTCGACCTCGACCGCGCTGCTTTCCGCGCAGCGCAGCGCGAGAGGCGAATCTATCGGGCCTGGTTCGTTCAATCGTGCGTAATAAGCTCGTCTCGGCGACGGCGAGACGAGAACAAAAGGAACGATCGCAAGGGCGACGAGATTACAACAGAAAAGCGGGAGGGAGGCTCGGGGGGGGTAATCTACAGCAAGCCAGGCCAGGCTCACAGCGGAAGGAGCTCGTCGCCCTGCGGGAGCTGCGCCATCGGGTCGTCGAAGCGCTGCTCGCGGTTGCGACGGTACGCCTCTGCGGATCCGCGCGCACGTTCGCGTTCGGCGAGTCGCGAGTTGCCGTGGACGGACGGGCGGGCGGGGGCGAGTTTGAGAAGGTCAGGGGAGGGAAAGAGAGGGGGAAATGAGATCAGCAAGCCCATTCTGATCGCCGACTCGACGTCGGCGGCTTTGCAGATCCCGCTCGAGGGCCAATCACAGGCGCCAGACCCGACGTCGTCCCGCCCCGGGGAGCGACGACTCCGGCCGTAGAAACGTCGTCCCTCGGCGAGCACAGGCTCGTCGCCTCCCCTCGCGATGGAACGGGCACGCGAGCGGTGCGCTCGCAGCAGCGGGAGAGCAACCCGGCCCGGCATGGCGCACTAGGCCAAGCCAAGCCCGCGCTCGGGGCAGCAGCCGTGGGACCTCCAGCTGCGTGTGCGGGTGCGTGCGCCGGATCGACCTTGAGTCGGGGCGAACAAGGCGGCGACACGGGGCCCGTGCGCGCACCTGCCCCTTCCCCCTTCGCCCACCGCGAGAAAGAGAAATAGAGAAAGAGCAGCGAAACGCACCCATCTCCTCCTCCGTGACGCCCACAAAGTCACCCTTCTTCTTGTCCGAGTCCCTGTCCTTGTCGTCCTCTCCCGCCCTGCGCTTCTTGTCCCCGCCCTCAACGCCCTCCTCCCCGTCCGCCTTGCGTTTCCTCCTCGCCGCGTCCTCGGCGTCGCGCTCGCGCTTGAGCTGCACGAGCGACTTTGCCTCGTCGGCAGCGGCGGTGGCCGATCCGGGCTTGTCGGCGAGGGCGAGGAGCGTCGCGCCCGAGGCGTCGGCAGCGGCGGCTTCGATGCCGGCTTGGCCGGCTGCGGGTGGGGGCGGGGGCAGGAGAGGCGGGGGTCAGGGCATGCTCTGGCTTGGGCGCCAGGAGCGCAGAAGAGAGGAACGGAAGGGAGAGAGAGAAAGAGAGAGAGGGAAACGCACCGCAGTAAGAGCCCTTGAGCACAGAGTGGCAGCACGCGTAGCCCCACTGGCCCGTCGAGAGGTTGTACCACGAGCCCCACACCGAGTGGTGGTTGCCGGGGAAGACTGCACGGCAAGCGCGGAAGGCGTGAGCATGCCGCGGCGGCGACGGACGACAAGGCCGAGGTGGGGCAGAGACCGAGAGTGAGAGAGAGGGAGAAGAGACGCACCGTCCTCGTCGTACTTGCTCTTGGCCTTTGCGCGCTCCATGCCCTTGACGACCTTGCCCCTGCGGTCATACTCGACGTACCCCTCGTCCTGCCCCGCCCGGAGCTCCCTCGGCGCCGCCTGGAGGAACTCCTCGCCGCCGTACCGGTCCAGGATGCTCGCCGCGCTCGTCTCCTTGAGCACGTCCTTCTTCGCGAGGAACTCCTTGTGCGCGAGGGCGGCCGCGGTCGGGTTCGACTGGAGGTGCACGTCGTGCCCGCGCGACTCGGACTGCCACGCGAAGAGCTGCAGCTGGTTGAGGTCCTGCGTGCCGCCGCTGTGGCGCACAAAGTTCTCGCCGGCGAACTTGGCCTGTGCGGGAGAGCGCGTGCGAAAAAGTGGAGCAGGGAGGGAGGGAGGGAGGGAGGGAAGGCGTCAGTCTGTCAGTCTCGAAGGGAACGAATACGGTGGGGAGCAGCGACGACGCACCTCCTCGAGCGGGACGTCCGGGTTGGGAGCCTCGCGCATCGAGCGCGTCTTGGGGTCGTAGTACGCCGAGTCGGTGTCGAGGTTGAGGAGGTACTTTGCCGTGTCCTCGCGGATGCGCAGGTTGCGCACCGTGACGCGCGTCTTGGTGTCGAGCTTCTGACCCGCCACGTCGGCCCCCTCGGCGTACTTGTCCTCGTCGTCCTCGGCGCCCGACCCCGCGGCGTCACTCTCGTCGCTCGAGCCAAACTCGTCCGACTCGTCCTCCTCGGCGCCCTTCTTGCCCTTCTTGTTGCTGCCTCCCTTGGCTTTGGCCTTGCCCTTGTTGGCCAACTTGGCCACGGCAGTGCTCTGAGCGCTCGCGGTCCCCTTGTCGATCTCGTCCTCGCGCAGCTTCCTCCGCGCCGCCTCGAGCGCCTCGTACTCGTCGACGACGTGGCGGTGCTGGGCCGGGTCGTACCCGTCCCACCTGTCGCGCTTGGCGTCGTAGTCCCCCTGCCCCTGCAGGCCATTGAGGTGCTTCGAGTCGTCGTGGACGACCTCGTCTGGCGCAATGTCGCGCCCAGAGTAGCGCGCGCCGACCTTGCGAGGGCGCTCGAGACAGTCCTTCTTGCTGTGCGTCATGGCACCGCAGTTGGTGCACGCGCCCGGGCGGAACTTTTTCGCCGCCGGGCCCTGCGAGGGTGCGGATAGGGAGCGAGGGAGGCGAGTCAGTCGCAGTACGGGGAGTCCACCTCGGGTAGGATGCGCGCGCGGGCCCAAGAGGGGGACGAGAGAAGGTCACGCACGGCCTTTGCGCCGCGCTCAAAGCGGCTCTCGAGCTTGGAAGGGTCGCGGTTGTACTTTGGGATGTTTGCCTTGTGGTGCTTGAGCGAGGGCCCGTCCGACTCGCCCGTCTTGAGGTACCACGGCGCGTTGGCCATGAACTCTGCGCGCCGGGGAGGGTCAGTCACGGGTCATGGCAGGTAGAGAAGAGAGGGGCGGACCTGGGATGTGCGGGTTGATGGGCTTGCCCTCCTCGTCGAGGGCCGGGGCGGCGGTGCCGGCCTTGCGGGCCGCCTCGAGGTCCTTCTGCCTG
>SOZI01000121.1:7614-58480 GCA_006352295.1 Rhodotorula diobovata | reverse complement strand
GAGCGCAAGGGAAGAGAGACGACGCGACGCACCCTCGTGAGCGTCTCGCACCCCTCTGTGGTGGTGAGCGACGAGCGCGGCATGCTCGTGCTCGTGCCGCTCGACCTTGTCGCGGTACTGACCGTGCCGCTGCTCTGCGTCCCTGACCTCGTCGGGACTCGCGCCGCGCTTCTTCAGGTGCTCGACCTCTTGCCGTCGCTGTGCGAGCTTGGCGCGCCGGCTCTCGAGCAGGTCGTGCGAGTGCTGGACGTCTGCATGGCCGTGGGCATTGGAGCGATGCGACGGCGAGGCGAGAGGGAATGAGAGGGTCAGTGTCGAGTTCAGGCGGAGAGTGAGAGAGCGAGCGAAGACGGCAAGTACAAGGCGACGCACGGTGGTGAAGTGCCGCGGCGTGCTCGGCGGAGCCAGGCGCATGTCGCTCGAGCTCGACGTGAGATGCTGCGAGGTGCGCGCAACAGGGGATGAGACGACAGCGTCAGCTTGCGAAGGCCCAGCGGAGGAGCATCGCAGCGCGAGTCCAGGTCAGAGAGCGCAAGGGAAGAGAGACGACGCGACGCACCCTCGTGAGCGTCTCGCACCCCTCTGTGGTGTTGATGAGCCGAGCCGGGCGTGTACGACTCGAGAGCGCGACGGGGCTGCCCGCCGACGGGAGGTGACGTGGCCATCTTGGCGCGGAGTCGATCGTGCCGCCGCTCAGCTTCAACGACGTCTTCTCGCAACGCCTTGTTGTCGGGGTGAGCGCGAGCGTCTCGGTGCAGTTGATCGAGTCGCTCGCGACTCTGTGCGAGATGCGCGTGTCGGAACTGTTGGAGGCGCTCTTGCGCAGCGCGATCTGACCGGCCGGGCGAGGGTCAGCTCGCTCGAGCCAATTGGAAGAGAAGAGGGAGGTGACGCACGGTCTTGGAGAGCCCTCACATGCTCGGCCGATCCGGGAGCAGCTTGATCCACGTGCCGAGCGTGAGCTGCGCCATCGAACGTGGTGAGCGACATGTCGAAGAGATGACGGTCACACGACTGACTCTCGACCTCAAGCTTATGACGCTGCTTCTGCGTGCGGGCTGTCGCCTCGTGCTCGCTGCGCTCGGCAGCGTGCAGACGGTCGCGAGCGGCTGCGACGGCCTCGCGCGACTCGGGCGTCCGAGACTCCTTGTGCGCGAGCTCCACTTGCTTGAGGTGCTCGTGCGCCGCGTCGAGCTCATGGCGAGCTTCGACTGCAGACGCCTCTGCCACCCTGAGGTGATGCGCGCGATCTGCGAGATCGACCCCGGAGGAGTGAGACTGGTTTATCCGAAAGCAACGCACGAGGGGGCGACGCACCGGTCTTCGGCTTGAGCCGCTGGACGTGCTGCTGTGTCACTTCGAGCTCTGCACGCCGGCGACGAGCTTCCTCTTGAGCGCGAGGGTCATGAGGGTTCCTGCGGGCGAAGGCTTCCGCCTCGAGAGCACGGCGGTGCTGCGAGTCACGCAAGTGCATGGCGGCGGCGACATCTGCGGAGCGAAGCGTCAGCCACTCGTACTGCACGAGAGGAAGAATGCTGCTGAACGGACGCTCGTGGGCCTGCCGCTCTTGCTGCCCGGGCGACAGAGTCTGGAAATCTGCGACCAGCACCGCGACGGTGGGTCAGCTGGAGACATCATCGGCCGCAAAGGTCGTATCAACGCACGCTCAAAGGCTGCTTCGCGGCTGGCGTGGCGATCCTGAGGCGACAGGCCCTCGTTGTGGCCTGCGGGCGAGTGACACAGTGTCAGTCCCCGCCTCGACCTGCGCGGCAATGCAGAGCGCCTCACGCGGATGGGCACGAGCGTGTTGCTCGTGCTCTGTTGAGAGCTGGGCGAAGCGCCGCTCTTCGTCGGCGAGGTGAGCGTGCAGCGCCTCGTTGTGTGGTTCGGCCCGAGCCTGGGCCCGCAGGTCGACGAGGCGGCGATGCTGACCTTGCAGGTGCTCGTGACGGAACTGGTAAAGTGCGCGTTGCGCGTGGTCGTCTGAGGGGAAGACGAGTCAGGGCCGGCGCAAGGGGCAGTGCAGGGGAAGCCGACCGACGAGCTTGCCGCGCTGCTGCGACGCGCGCCTCCCGGTCTGGGCCATGTGCCGTCGCCTCGACACGTGCGAGATGGCGTGCGGATTCTGCACGGGGGGAAGAGGAGTCAACGAGGCCGGCTGGTCGACAAGGGTCGGCAAGGAGACGCACCATCGACTTGTTGCCGGTGCCGGGCGTGCTCGACGTCGGCGAGTGAGTCGTTGTAGGTCCGCTTTGAAGCGTGAAGGCGGTGCTCGGCCGCTTTCAGGCGCTCCTCGTTCTGCGGGCTCGGGTCATTGCGGGCTGCGGCGGCGGCCTCGCGATGAGCGTGCTGGGCGGCTGTGAGCTCGCGGCCGGCACGGGTTGCTGCGACCTCGGCTTGTCCGACCTGCCGACGAGGGTCTGCTCGACAGAGGGATCAGCGCTCGTGCCCGGCAAGACGCGCATGCGAGAGAGAGGAGACGAGCCTGCGTGCGGCTTCTCGGGGTGAGCGCCTTGGCGGTCGTGCTCGACGGCTGCGGCGGTCGCTGCGGGAGCGCGATGAAGCGACCGATCCGGCGTCGGAGTGTCGGGTGCTTTTGATGGGTCTGTGACTAGGTGCTCAGTGTGTGAGGGAAAGGAGGCGAGACGAAGCAGACGGCTTACCAGGCTCGTGGGCGTCGTCGTCCTCGTATCCCTCTGCGCGCTGCGCCGCGCGCTCCTCGTGCTGTTCCATGCGCTCGAGATGATCCCGAGACTGCTTGAGACGCTCCTGAGCCCGCTCGATCTTGCGCGCCTGCTCGGGCGTCTGCGGCCCGCGGCGAAGCGCCTCGAGCTCCTCCTCGCGACGTTGGACGGCGCCCTCGGCGTGCTCGCGAGCGAGGCTCGCCGTTTCGAGGTGATGTTCGGCACCTAGAGGCGTCGTAGAAGGTCAGGACGCAGCAATGAACGACAAGAGAGGAGGGCAACTCGCCGAGACCCTCCCGCGCGCCTCGCTCGTCATCCTTTGCCTCTTCGACGGCATCTTGGGCGTGTTTGAGCTGCTCGTGTGCTCTCTTGACGCGCGCAGGATCGGCCGGACGGGCATGCTCGGCAGCGTCGAGCTCGTCTTGCGCGACCTCAACCTTGTCGCGCGCCGCGTGGAGTCGGTGAACGGCCGAGAGATGCACTGCTCGAGGGCATGCAGCGTCAGCGACAGGAATTAAGGGAGCGGGGTCAGCAACAGTAGGACACACAGTCACGCTGGGCTTGCTCGACTTCTTCGGGGCGAGAGTCGGGATCCGACGCAACAGCGAGGTGTCGCCGAGCCAGCTCTGCCAGAGGGCGCGTCAGCGCGGCAGCAGGAAGAGACGAGGCGGCCCTCGTACCTTGATGGTGCGCTTCATGCGCGATAGATACGCCCTCAAGGTGCTGCTTCGCACGCGCAAGTTCTTGCCGGGCTTCGCGGCTGTGCGGGTGCGCGGCGACTTTGGCCTGGGCGAGCTTGACGGCCTCGAGTGCTCGCTCGTGACGCTGCTTATGATCCGAGACTGGGCGCGACCGGCGACAGAGGTCAGCTTGCGAAGGAAGGAGGAGAAGCGTGAGAGCGGGAAACTCGCGGGTCGGCCCGTCTGGGTCGTCGCCGACCTCCTCGGGAGGCCCTTGCGCACGAGCATGCGCCAGGTGGCGGCGGTGCTCCTCGGCGGAAGCCTCAGCCTCTTCGAGCGCTTGCAAGTCTTCAGGACGACCTGTGCGCCTGTAGCGGTCGCGCGCCTCCTCGACCTCGTTCTGACGGTGCTCGGCGTGCTCGGTTAGAAGGCGGCCTGCAGCGCATGAGGAAGATGGCGTCATCAGCACGTTTTCTTTCGCGGGGAGACAGAAAAGAGGTGCTCACGGTACTCGTTCTCGCTGGGGGAAGGGAAGAGCGCGGCATGGTCAGCGGTCGAGCGAGGCGGAACCCAGGAAGCAGAGAGAAAAAGAGCACACCTGACGCCGAGTTCGCGCGCGGCTGCGAAATATTGACCAAGTCAGCGAGGAGAATAGAGAGTGACTCGGGTTTGGACGCACTTGGGAAGGACGTGATGCGCGCGCCGACCCTCTTCTCCAGGGCGCGCAAGGCGTAGCATCGCTCTAGGACGCGGTGGACGGCCTCGTGGATCATGTCACGACGCGCAGGTGGTCGCGAGGCGTGGAGGCGGTCGAGATGAGCCCGAGCT
This sequence comes from Rhodotorula diobovata, assembly GCA_006352295.1. NCBI lineage: Eukaryota > Fungi > Basidiomycota > Microbotryomycetes > Sporidiobolales > Sporidiobolaceae > Rhodotorula > Rhodotorula diobovata. Next base: position 54,288 of record SOZI01000121.1, on the reverse strand, counting down.
TGGCGGTAGTGCGCTCGCGCTGTGCAACAGGTGGTCAGTGAGCGGTGTTGGTCGCAGCGGAAACGAAGCGAACACACCCTCGTGCAGCTCGCGATCCTCGTCGGCGACGCTCTGCCGCTCTTCAGCCGGCTCGGGACGGCGGGCTCGCTCGTTCTCGTAAGACAGGCCCATCCCGGCGGCATACGGGTCGCCCGTCTCGTTGGCGTACGGGTCGCCCAAGTTCTCGTCGTACGGGTCGTTTCGGCCAAGATTGTCGCTGCCCAAGTTGTCGTAGCGGCCGTCGTCAAGCATGTTGTCGTTGAGGCCGCCGCCTCCGCTGCCGCCGAACGGATCGCCGCCTTGACCACCGCCCTGACCCCACGGGTCCTGCGAAGCGGCAGCGCTCTGGTTGAGGTCGTTGCCCGTCGCTCCGTATCCGCCCTGATCTCCGAACGGGTCCTGGCCACCTCCGTACCCGCCTGGGCTACCGCCGAGCGGATCCTGGCCGCCGTACGGGTCCTGCCCGCCGCCGTAGGGGTCCTGCCCGCCGCCGAGGGCGTCCCGGCCGCCGCCGAGCGAGTCCTGCCGACCACTGGACGAGTCCATTCCGGCGCCAAGCGAGTCCTGACCGCCGCCGAACGAGTCGCGACTACTGGCGAACGAGTCGCCATCACCGCCGACGTCGCGGGCAGAAGGATTGGACGCGAAGTCATCCGTCACCGCTCCTGCTCCTCCGGCTCCGCCGGCGGCGTCGCCCGCTGCGCCGGCCTGCGCCTGGTCGTAGTTGTCGGCATCTGCGGAGGGCAACCGGTCAGCTTGCTGAATCGAAGGACCAAATGGCCGGACGACATACCGGGCTTTCCGTCGAACGATCCGCCGCCTTGACCAAGCTCGTCATCCGAGAGAGACGAGCCGACTGAGTGTGTAACACGTCCTCGTCAGCGAGGAAGCATGGGAGTGCGTGCGAAGGACGCGTACCGTCGCCGGCACGCCCGCCGCCTCGCTGGGGCGGGTCCGGGTCCGAAAGGTTCGACTGGGCGTCGTCGTCAACGCTGTGCGGGCCTGCAGCAGCTCCTGACGGATCCGAGCCGACCACTCCTCCTGCAGCGAATTCGTCGGCTGCGCGAGAGAGAGTCAGCGAGTCAACCCAGTGGCGGACAGCCACGCTCGACGAACCATTCGACCCTGCGGGCTTCTGCAGACTGGCGGCCTTGGGGTCGAAACGGTCGTCTGCGCCAGAGCTTGAGGGTCAACGAGGTTATCAAGAGCGCGGAAAGCAGCGTGGCGCACCGTCCGCGTCGTCGCCCGCACGACCCACGTCGGCGTCGCCTGGCTGGGCAGCAGGCCCTCCGTCAAGCGTGCTCGCACTCTGCGGATCATACGGGCTCGCTGTACAGTCTCTTGTCAGCTCCGCGGGTCAGGGTGAAGCGGGGCGGGAAATCGCACCGTTCTTGTCGCCGGGCTGCTTCGCCGCCGCGTCCATCTCGTCGTCGCTGAGTGACGAGCCCTCCGCCGGTTGACCTGCTGGCCCGTCGCGCAGCGAGCTAGACGCATCGTCGCCGTCCCGCCCCGTCTGCGAGCTGGGCTCACGTTGGCCGCCGTCGAGCGGATTGTCTCGGTCAGCCGGCGCCGAGCCAGCGAGATCGTCATCGCGCGCCTGTCCGCCGACGTTTGACGTCCCGCGCTGCTGCGTGTCGGAGCCAAGGGGCGGGTCGGAGCTGTCTTGTGGGTCGAAGGCCTGTTGCGACTTGCCCTCGCCTTGCTGGTCGTCACCACCCTGTGACTCTGTGACGTTGGGCTTCGCGCTATCAAGCTCGTCGTCCGAGAGGTTCTTCGTCGGCGACGAAAGATCCTGCTCGTCGCGGTCGCGGTCGCGGTCGCGGTCTTGGTCGTCGTCGTGCCGGGTCGACGAGACCGGGTCGGCGGCGACGGCGTTCCCGTCAGCCAGGTCACCGTCGTCACGGCGAGCGCTCTGAGCATCGAGGCCCCCGGCTTCGCCTTGGCTCGAGCCGGGCCCGGTGGCCACGCCCGCGTCCGAGTCTTGTGCGCGCGGGACCGCGTTGTCGCCGTTCTGAGCGCCGCCAAAGTCGCCCTCGCTGTCGGGCGTCGGATTGCTCCTGATGACTGGGTCTGCAAGAGGCGCGGCGCGCGCTTGAGCTGCAAACAGAGGTTAGTAGGTGTAGAGGGCGCGACAGGAGCGGGAAAGGCATGGCGCACGATCGTACGAGGAGTCACCGCCACCAACTCCGCCGCCTACGCCGTCGTCCCCTGGGAGCGGTGCACTCTCGCCGCGGTCGAACGCCTCCGACGTCGTGTCGCGCGAGCCCTGCGGGTCTTGGGGGTCCTGCGGGTCGCCGGCGTCCCGTGCGAGACTGCCTGCGCCTACTGCTCCCGCCGCCGCGACACCGCCAGCTGCGAGTCCTCGTGAGCTACGAGACGAACGTGAGGGCGCGGCAGGCGCGTCATCGTCGCTGGTAGTAGGCGGCGTGTCCTGCGGATCGCCGGCGCCTGCAGCAGGCGCCTGGCGAGAGAGCGCGGCAGATCCGCGACGAGCAGCGCGCTGAGGTGCGGCGGCGTAGTCGTCGTCGGACGACGGTGGTGCTGGATCGCTCGCGAACGAGGACGGCGTCGGCGCGCCGGTCGTCCCGAGAGCACCCGGCCGAGAAGACGCCGAGTACGGGTCGCGGTCGTCGTCAGGCACTGCAGGTCCTGCACGCGGTGGGTCACGTCAGTCCTTGCTATTATAGACAAACAGGGAAGAAGCGACGCACCGTTCGGGTCGTCGTCGGTGTCGCTGCCGGCGCTGCCCGCCATGCCGCCTCGCGAAGGACGCGCGCTCGCCACGCCGCCGTCACCCTCGTCTCCTCCGTCAAAGCCCGCATCGCTGTCGGAGTCCGAATACGGCGCGGAGGCGGCCACTGCGGAGGTAGCAGGTGCACGACGGCGTCGCGGAGGCGGCGGCGGGGTCGACAGCGGCGTGGCAGCGCTGTCGTCGCCTGAGTCGGTCGCTGCTGCCGAACCCGAGTCGTAGGTCGGTGTCATCGCAGACAAGCGACGGGAAGGCGTCGAGGTCGGTGCGGAGCTGTACGAGTCCTGGCGTGCGGCGGGAGCGAAGGAAGAAGGGATTTGCGGTGGCGGCGTCTGGTACTGCTGCCTCGGGTCCCGCTGCTGGCCTTCATCGCTGCGGTAGCTGTCTCTTAGATCCTCTGAATCCGACGATGTAGCGGGGCCATAGCGCATGCCGCCGTCGTCGCCGCTGCTGGCGCCGCTCGGCGTGGTGCCGAATCCGCCGTCGGTCGACGCGTCGCTCCCATCCGCTCCCGCTTCGCCGGCGACACCCCCACGACGCGCAGACGACGCCGCCGCAGGCCTGAATGCCCCGCTGTCTGTTCCGCTGTCCGTGTCGCCCCCTACGGCCGACGCAGCTCGCGGCTCGAACGCGGCCGGGTCGTCGTCCGAGTCGCTCGGGAGAGCGCTGCGCGGGTTGTCCTGACGCGCGCCCGAGAAGTCGGCAACGCTCGCCGGCTGCGGGTCGAAGGGCGACGAAGCGGGAGCAGCGGCACTCGCGGCCTGCGGCTGGAACGGCGAGGGCGGCGAAGGCGGCGCGGGTGCGAATGCCGCCTGCGGGAGAAACGCGGGAGGTGGTACGGCGACCGGCGTCGGCTGTGGCGTGTACTCGCGTGTCGACCCGGCGCTGCGCGCGGGCTGAGGATCAAATACTTGCGGCGACGGGGCGGGAGCCGGAGCGGCGGCGTAGGCGTCGGGTTGAAAGGAGCTGTAAGGGGCGGTTGCCGCGGAAGCGGGGTAGGGCGCAGTAGGAGGTGGAGGACTGTATGCTACTGACGTCGGGTCGTAGCGCGCGGTGGGCGCCGCGCTCGGCCGGGGCGAGAAGGTTGACGACGGGGCATAGCTCGCGCTCGACCCGCTTGAGTACGGTGCGCTCGCCGCGGAGGAGTAGGGAGATGTGTACTGAGCGGGCGAAGGAGCCGGCGTCGAGTATGAGACAGGAGGGGGAGGAGGCTGCGACCACGTAGGCTGAGCGACGGGCGCATCAAAGCTGCCGTCGGACGACGCTGGGCTGCTAGGTGGGCTGTACGAGAGAGGCTGAGACAGAGACCGTGCGCTCGTCGCAGGCGGGTAAGCAGCAGCCGGGTCCGACGGTGCGGGTGGCGCGTAGCTCGTCCTGCGGGACGAGTTCGCCGCGTCGTACCCCTGCGCGGCGGGCGCAGCCGACGCAGCCGGCGCCGAATAGCGCTGCGGAGCTCCCGCGAACGATGGTCCATGCGTCTGGTACTGCGGCGCCGTCGCGAGGACGGGACTGGCCTCCTCGTCCGAGAGGTCCGACGGCGCGAGCGACGGGGTGACCGACGACGCCCTTGATGGGGCAGCCGGCGCTTGAATTGGCGGCGCGGAAGCGCGATGCGCTGCTGAGGTGGGCTGCGACGCGAAGGAGAGCGCAGGATACGGGGACTGCGCCGGGTCAGGCGCTGGGCGGCGGGTGACGAATGCTCCGGGGAGGGACGACCGCGCCGCCTGCGCAGGCGGGGGGTAGACAGGCGGCGAGTGGGGGCCCGTGACCGGAGCTGCGTACGCCTGTGGCGGCGGACTCGCGAGTTGGGGAGATGGCGCAGGGGCGTACTGCTGAGCGGCGGCGTATGGGAGGGAAGGAGGCGCGCTCTCGCCACGCACGATGAACGCTCCGGGAAGGGCCCTCGACGCCGACGGCGGGGGCGGCGAAGAGGGGTAGTAGGGAACCGGCGGCGGCGGGGAGGCAACTTGGGCGAACGAGCGCGCGGGAGGGAGAGGAGGATAGCCCGCGAAAGTCGGCTGAGCTTGGCGAGACGAGGGCCGGAGCGGCAGACCTCTGGGCACGTACGCCTCGTCCTCGCTCGACTGCGGCGGCGAAGAGAAAGAGGGAGAGTCGGGCGGCGCCGGCGTCGCCGAGTAGCGCGGCTGGTAAGCCTGGCGCGCGAAGGCGGGGGCAGGGGCAGGGGCGCTCCACTGCCTGCTCGGCGTGCCTGCGTAGACCGGCGCAGGCGGTCTCTGTGGGGCAACGAATGCACGCGGAGGCGGCGCGACCGGCGAGCCGAATGGAGCTGCAGGCCATGAAGGCCAAGAGTCAGTTCTCCGGAACACGCTCCGGTTCGGGAAGCGCGAGACGCACGACTGCCGCTTGGCGGCGACCAACCCCCTGCTTGAGCTACGTTTTGCCATCCCTGTGGAGGGGACGGCGAAGGGCAGGCCGGGTGCGAGGCGATGAACTGCGCGTTGGCGGCCATCTCGCCGGCGGTCGAGTAGGGAGGGCCCGGCAGAGCGGGCTGGTACTGGCTCGGTGAGCGCGAGACTTGCTGTGGGTACTGCTTCGGGTACTGCTGCAGGTACTGTGCCGGAGAAGGAGGAATCGCGGGGTACGGGGAGTAGAGCTGGGGAGGAGGGCGAGCCGGCGCGACAGGCGGAGGTGGCAGGCTGGGCGAAAGAGCGACGGGTAGAGGCGTAGTAGGAGCGCGAGCAGCATTGCTGAAGGACGGCGCTTATTTGCTCACGAGAGTGCGTGTCAGGGCAACGGTCGCGCGGCAGGAAGGGGAGCGGCTCACCTCGCGAGGCGTCCGAATCCTCCGCGGGCGAGTAGTCTGAGCCCTGCGTTGCCGCGGACCGAGCCTCGAAGCGGTCGTCAGGTGCAACCTGTGGCTCATAGCGGGGGTCTGCTGAGGGTCGGTCAGCGCGGCGTCGAAAGCACGAGCGGACGGGCTCACGACGCGCCGTTTGGGTCGGCAGATGCGCCCGCGGCTTGGTCAGGGCGTGTGTAGGTTCCTGCACGTGGAAGGTCAATTGATGCCGTGGCACGATGAAGGAGAAGAGCGGACCCTGGTCGCCCGAGTCCCGTCCTCGATCCTGCGGCCGCCGCATGTCCCCGTCGTTTAGCCCATCTCGGCCGCGATCCTCTCGCCCACTGTCCCTGTTCTCGGGCCTCCTGCGGTCCTCCCATTCGCGCCACAGGTGGCCGAACCAGCCGCCCTTCTGTTCCTCGTCCCCCGGCGCGCTCGTCGCGTACGATTCGTGATGAGGCCGGTGGCGGTGGTGGTGTGAGACGCGGCGGTACGCGACGGGTTCCTCGTCTTTGTGCCGCCTCTTCGGGCGCCGCGGCGGCAGGGACATGCTCTGCTGCGCGCGGGGACGGACGTGAGCGGACGGGGCTGGGCGAGGCGAGGGCCAGACGGCGTACCTGAGTTTGCCGCTGCGTGGTTGGTCCCGTGTGCGTGTCGGGTCAGTCGCAGGAAAGAAGTACGAGAGCCAGGTCAAGCGTGAAGCAGAGGCTCAGCGAGGTCAGCGAGCGGCCCCGGGGCAGGAGGTGCGGACGCTCGGGGTGCAAGCACCGCGGACGTTCCGGCAGGAGGGCGTCTCGTATTTCTGGCGCTTCGCATGGAGCGCTCAGGCGCCGCTTGTCACGCCCAGAGGTCCCTGAAGACAAATGAGCCTTCGAGAGATCAAGATGAGGGACAAGGGTGGGAGAGAGCACGAGAGCCCCGGAGCGCGCAGGAGCGGTGGTAGGGCGGTCCAGAGAGCCTTACTGAGCAGCTGGATAACGTCAAACCGCGTCTCTGGTGTACTATGCGTGGGAGGTGTTTTGCAACGTCGCGGCGCGCTGCCTCGTGCGGCCTGCCCTCTCCCCACTTCCGCCTCAACCTCACCTCTCGCCTAGCCGGAGCATGGCCCTTCCAGATCAACACCCAGACGGTGACCCCTTTGCTGAACGCGACGCGCAGCAGGCCGCCTCGTCGTGGCTCGGCCGCATGGAGCAACGCGCCCTCGCCGAGGAGTCCGGCCACGCCTCGTCCGCCCCCTCGTCCCCCTCGATCGTCAAACCCAGCGGCAGTGGCTTCGCCGCGCCCCGCCCAGGTCCCATCAAACGCGAGTCGAGCGGCGGCGGCGCAGGAGGAGGTGGGGGAGGAGCAGCGGCGGCCAAGTCGACCAAGCCGCGCCAGAGCCTCGGGACAGACTCGACGGGCAAGGAGATCCTTATCGTCGACTCGGAGGAGTCGGACGAAGACGACGGCGACCACGAAGACGCCGACGAGGACGAAGAGGAGGACGGCACGGAGGGCGAGGGCGAGAGTGGGGATGGGTCGGGAACCGAGGGTGAGGGGGACGAAGGGTCCGACACGCCGCAGGTGCGCGGTGTCGACGACGAAGACGACGACGACGACGACGAGGACGACGACGACGACGACTCGGACGACGACTCGAGCTCGAACGCGAGCGGACCGGCTGGCCGCACGGGCGACGACGTCGACATGGCCGACGGCGCCTCGTCCTCCAAGCACAAGCCGCCCAAGAAGGTCGTTCGCGCTCCTGCCGATGGCGACGCCGAGATGCAGGACGGTGAGGCTGACAAGGAGGGCGAAGGCGAGGGCGAGGGCGATGGCGAGGGCGACAAGCCCAAGAAGAAGCGCCGTCGCCGCCAGCACTCGCCGACGCCGCCTCCTCTCGAGCACAAGGACCGCAAAACGATCCGCCTCAGCGTGACGCTCCCGCCGAGGAAGGCGCCGGACGTCTTCGAGGTCAACGTGCACGAGCTTGCCAAGGAGGCGGGCTTCATCTCGGAGGACGAGGAGCCGCCCAAGGTGGACGAGGCCGAGGCCGGCAAGGACGATGGGCAGGACAAGGGCGCCGCTGCGGCAGACGGTGCGCCCGCTGTTGAGGGCGGCGAGAACGTTGTACCGCCTCCGGTGCGTCTCCTTTCTCCCCCACTCGCGGCGGCCAAAGCGTGCGCCTCGCTCACCTCGAGCTGCCCTCCCTCTTTCACAGAAGAAGAGGCGCAAGCGTGGGCCCAACGTGGTCCTCGGTCGCTTTGGCGGCTACGACGTCAACGACCCCTTCGTCGACGATGCCGAGATCGGTCTGTACGAGGTGCGCAGTCGCGAGAGCTGGTCCTCTCCTCCTCACTTGGGACTCGCCCCGCTAACGCCCCCATTCCGCACAACAGCCTCGCTCGTTCGCTCGCCCGAAGCGTGACGGCTACTTCATCCAGAACGGCCCGGTCGAGGTGCTCGGCAGGCGCGGCCGCGTCAAGGGGTCCAAGAACAAGCCCAAGGTGTGTCATCTTCTCATGCTCGCATGCCTCTCCTCGGCGAAGGCTCACTCATCAAGCCGCCTGCAGTTTGACGAGAACGGCAAGCCGATCCAGAACCCGTCGTCGAGGCGCAAGTCGAACAAGATCGTCGTCGGACCGGACGGCAAGCCCAGTGCGTCCTCCTCACTGGTCGCGTCTCCCTGCTCCTCCGCACTGACTCGGCCCCTCTCACAGTGCACGTCCCCGACGATGGTCCCTCAACCGAGAGTGGTCTCCCGCCCGGCGCTGGCTCGCCGTTCCCGCCCAAGAAGGAGCGCGCCAAAGGCGAGTTCTCGCAAGAGCTCCAGGACGACTTTGAGATGCTCAAGCGCGAGGTCCGCAACAGTGCGCCCTTCTCGCTGCTTCGTGACTTGACGAACGAGTGCTCACGCTCGCATGCACACGCGCGCGCAGCCGTTTGGGAGCAGAAGAACAAGTTCCCGCCCGACCTCAAGGAGACGCTCATCGGCGTCGCGTTCCATGCCCTTCGCCTCGACGAGTACGATGAGGACTTCTTTGCCGTCATGCCCGGCATCTTCCACTACAACCTCTTCACGATGAAGAAGCTCATCAAGCGCGAGGTCTACTCTGGCCGCATCGCCGACCTGACCAACCAGCAGGACGCGCTCCTCGACACGGTCGCCAAGCAGATCGAGGTCATGTACCCGTCGCAGCGCCAGGAGTACCTCGCCAAGCTCGACGAGTGGGACAGGAAGCAGGCTGAGGGCCCGAGCGGCACTGCGGGCGGAGGGGGCGGCTTTGGAGGGACCGGCGCGAGGAGGACGCCCGAGCCGCCTGGCGTGAGGGCGCCTGGGTTCGGCAACTCGCCAGCGATCGCGACGCCTGCGCTCGGGGCGCTCGAGGGCGCGGCGGCTGACTCGCCTGCGCCGGACAAGGGCGACGACGAGGACAAGGACTGTGCGTTGCGAGCGGGGCGCTCTTTCTCTTTCTCGCACACGGAGGACGAGCGCTGACGTGCTGCGAGCATGAATGGCCACAGCCGGCGAGCCCAAGTGGCGCTTCCGCTTCAACGACGTGATCCGCGACGCGCTGTACAAGGTCGGCGAGATCGAGGACAAGAAGTCGGAGCTGACGGTCGAGAAGCAGTGAGTCCTCCTGCCCGCCTTCTCGGGCGTGTCTCGCCCTCGCTCACGACGCCGGCGCGCGCGCTCTGCAGGACTTACGAAAAGTCCAAGGACAAGGCCGAGAAGCCCTACTCGGGGAAGAACGCCCGCAAGCTGCTGTACCAGCGCGCACGTTACTCCCTCTCTGCTCTCTCCCTGGCGCGCAAGTCCTCACTGCCCTTCTCTCGCACACAGATTGTCAAGCTGTGGCCCGCCGAGGACGTCACGACGAACCAGGTCTCGCGCGAGAGTCTGTCCTTGTCTCCTAATTGCTCGTCTCTCCTGCCATGTCTGGCTGACGCGCCTGAAATGCTCCCGCCCGCGCAGTCAGCAACTACAAGCTCAAGCTCAAGAAGGCGGGCTTGCTGCCTGCTGAGCCTGGCAAGGACGCCGCGCCGGAGAAGACCGCTTGAGGAGGCAAGACGGAAGGAGGCAGGTGCGCTTGACCGAGGGAGCTGCTTGATCGGGGCAGGAGTCTCTTATGGTAGGGGTCGCTCGGTGATGTGCGCGCCGGGACGCCTCTGCACTGGCACACGCTTGACGCTTGAACCGCGCTGAGGAGACTCGAGTCGGGCGGGCTGGAGAGGGTCGAGCGGGCGTGGCTCACGCCTGCCTCCTGGTCCGTCTCTGCTCGGCAGCCGCGTGGAAGTGTGAGGTGCGCCTCTCCAAGCCCTCACAGCAAGCAATGAACGAAGAGAGGCGCTTGACACTCGCTTGACATCCCTCGACGCTCCCCGACCCCGGCCCTCCCCGTTTCCGTCTCGTGCCACCGCGCTGCTCGCTGCCCGCGCGCGCTCTCTTGGCGGGCACACCTTGCTCTTGCCGTCATGGACGTCCCCTCCTCCGACGGCCTCGAGATCGTCGAGCCTTCACACCATCGCCCCGCCGCGACGCGTCCGCACAAGCTGCCCACACCTTGCGCCCGCTCGACCGAGGCAGCGCAGCCTGGCGGCGCACGCAAGGTCACGCAGCAGCTGTCGAACGTGATTGAGCTCGGAGACAGCAGCGACGAGGACGACGGGCAGCCGCTTCCCCAGCCGCGAGCGAGGTTGGACGAAGATGAGGACGACGACGACGTGCTCATCGTGGGTGGGAGCGCCTTAGACCCCGTCGCACGGTGCGCTAGCTCCTGACGACCCACTCGCGCGCGCGCGCTGACCCTAGACACCGCAGGACCAAGCGCCCCCTCCTCGACCCCTCCTCCGAGGACTCTCTCCCCTCCGCCAGCGCTCTCTGGGGTGCGTACGCGCCCGCTCGTGCAGGTGGACAGCCGATGGGTCGCACCACGAGCTTGCTGGTCGGAACGAGCGCCGCGGCGAAGGTCAAGGTACGTTTCCCTCCTCTTCCCCCACCTCCTGCGGCTCTCCTTCCTCGCGCGCGCTCTGGCTGACTCGCTCCTCCACCCGCCCCGCAGAGCGCACCGCTGGCTCGCGCACACACGCTCGGCGTGCTCAGCGACCTGACTTCACCCTACGCCGCCGCGTCGTCATCTCCTCGCGGCTTCCCCGTCCCGCTGCAAGCTGCCGGCGCCGGCTTTCCTTCTTCCTCGCCCGCGTACCACGCCCCGCCAGCCGGTGTCGGCATCAACGGGAAGGGAAAGGCCCGCGCCGCGGACCCGGGGAGGTCGAGCCTTTTCCGGCCAGAGGATGTTGACGACGGCGACGCGGACCTCGACCCGTTTGGGCGCTCGACGAGCGGCGCGGACCCGCAGTGGAGGCCGCCTGCGGCGGAGGAGGACCTGTGGGCGGACATCCTGACGAGCCCGGGAGCGAAGGGGAAGGGGAAGGCGAGGGAGAAGGAGGGCGTCAAGGACAGGAAGGGCAAGGGGAAGGAGCGCGAGGTGGATGTGGACGCGGCCCCAGGCGCACGGAAGAGGGGGCGGAGCGCGGTCGCGGAGGACGTGAATGGCGACGTTCCCGGACGCGCAGGGCAGACCAAGGTGCGTACCCTTCGTCGCTGTTCGCCTCCTCAAGCGCGTGCTGACCGCCTCTGCAGGCTGCCCGGACCGCGACGAACACGACTGCCGCTCCCTCCGCCGCCTCGACCTCGACCGCCGGCCTGAGCAAGACGGCGCTCAAGAAGCTCGAGACGGCCGACCGGGTGCGGCTGCGCGAGGCCAACACGCTCCGCGCGGGCGACAAGAAGGCGTCGACGGCTGAGCTCACGGTGCACGTCTCGGGGCGGGCGTTCCTCCCACCTGATGACGACGAGGACGGTGAAGTCTCAGGGGCAGGGGCGGGGGCGGGGGCGGGACGGAAGCGCCCGCGCAAGAAGGCGAGCAAGCCGTCCCCCTGGCTCGAGATCACGCGCGAGGTGCGCGAGCGGCTCAAGCCGTACGCATGCGACGTCGAGGCGCCTGAAGAGGGTGACGGGGCCGCGCCGGCGAGGGGGACGGACCTCGACGACGTCGAGGGCGAGGTGAGGTGGACGCGCGTGTGCGACAGGATGTGGAGCGACGAGCGGCGCATGTTTGTCCCGCTGCGGGACGGCGAGACGATCGTTGTTGAGGAGGACTCGCGCCTCGTTTTCCTGTCCGTCCTTGTCTCCCCCTCCCTCTCCGCCGCCGCGTGGGGACGCTCGAGCTGACCTCCGAGCATCCGCGCGCGCAGCTCGGCCCTCGACCTCTCGACGCACGTCGCCGAGGGGACCCTCTCCGCGCACCTCTCGTCCCTCCAGTCGCGCCTCGCGCCGCACGTCAACCTCTTTGTGCTCCTCTTTGGGCTCAACACGCTCTTCCGCGACATGGAGCGCGCGAGGCAGGAGGCGTACCGCAACCAGGTGCGAGGGGAGGGGGGAGCGGGGACGGCAGTCCGGGCCGCAGGAATCGGAGAGCGACAGCCCGGCAAGGACGAGTTGGAGCTGGCGTTGATGCGGTGCGTCCCTGCGCGTCGCTGTGTCAGGCCGAGTCGCTCCCTCGGGCGGCGGGACTGACTCGGGCTGCATGTTTTTGGGAGTGCAGCGCCCAGATCGAGGCGCGGTGCATGATCGTCAGCGTGGACAAGGTGTCCGAGGCGGTCGACTGGCTCGAGCAGCTCACGTTCGACGTCGGGCAGAAACCCTACCAGTGCGCCTTCCTTCCCTCTCCTCCCTTGACACCGACTGACCCGCCCCCTCACCTCCCCCAGGCGCCTCAAGCACTCACACGTTGCCCTCCTCGGCACGTCCGAGGACAAGGTCGTCAGCGGCAAGGACCTCCAAGACACGTACATCAAGTTGCTCGCCTCGCTGCCCAAAGTGACCGAGCCCGTCGCCAAGGGCATCGTCGCCGAGTACCCGACCCTCAGGGACCTGTACGAGTCGTGGCAGGCGTGCGGGGACGACAAGGAGAGGAGGGAGATGCTCGTTGGGATTGGGGTGCGTCTCGCCTTCACAGGCGGCTTTCCTCGTCCCTCGCTCGCACTGATGGCAGCGCTGACCGACACTCTGTCACCCTCCTGGCACGGCACGCGAGCAGAAGGGCCGCAACCTCGACGGGACGGCAACGCACCGCACCATTGGCAAAGACCTTTCGGCGACCATCTACCGCATCATGACGGGCCGTGCGTCCCTTCTCTCCCCCACACTGCCCTCTGCCGACAGTTCACTGACGCGCGTAACTCCTCTCCTCAGGCGACCCCAACATGTTCATCTAGTCGCGCCTTCAGCCGCCCACCCTCCTCTCCGTGTCCGCGGCTCTCTCGCTGCCATGCCACTCTCGTTCGGGCGGGCCCTGCCCTGTGCTCTGTGCGGCCCCGATGGAGAAAGTGCGAGAGAGAAAGCTGCTGTTACATACACGCCCCCGCCGCCCGCCTCGCGTCCGTCACACGCCCCTCTCACACACTCGGCTGCTCCCCCTTCTCCGCCTGCTCCTCCTCGCGTGCCTCGGCCTGCCCCGCCTGCCCTGCCTCGACCGCCGCCGCCGCCGCCTTGGCCGCGCGCGCCTCGAGCGCCAAGTAGCCGCGCTTGGCCGGGTCAGAGTAGTACAGGAGGTCGCGGCGCGCGACGGGGTCGGCCTTGCCCGGGAGGGGGCGGCCCTTGAGGAAGAAGGACTCGGGGCGGATCAGGGCGCGCTGTGGGGGTGCGTCGGGGTCGTTGTTGGGGGTGGGGGTCAGTACAACTCGAAGAGAGGGGGGGGAAGAGAGAGTCGGGAGGGGAGACGCACGAGGGTGAGGCGGTTCTCGTACCGCGCGACGAGGGTCCCGCCGAGCTTCTCGACCGCGGCGATGGCCGACTGGGATGCCTTGGAGACGACAATCTGCACGTTGGGCGTCTTGAAGTGCTCTGCGCCCTGTGTGTGTGTGATTGTATCGTCCTCGGGGTCAGCGCCTTCCCACGCACGAGGGGGGATCAGCGGGGGAGCAGGTAGCGCACGTCGCCGAGGAGCTTGACGCCGTCCTGCACGCCGTGGACGCAGCGCGTCTCGTACAGTTCGCGCATCGTGATGGGCCGCGAAGGGTCGATCAGGCCGCGGTCGATCCAGTGCTGCAGGCGCTCGAGGTTGAGCGGGACGAGCGCCTCCTGGTTGCTGTGCCGCGCGAGCGAGCGAGCGTGCGGGGTCTCGTCAGTTGGCGCCTCTGTAGGTGAGCGAGAGAAAGGGGGTGGCAGCGCACGGGTTGGTGAAGCCTCGCTTGGGGAAGGCGCGGGTGAGCGGGGTCTGGCCGCCTTCGAAGCCCGACTTGAGCTTGCCGTTGCCGCTGCGTGCGCCCTGGCCCTTGTGGCCCCTGCCCGAGGTGCCACCGCGGCCCGAGCCGATACCGCGGCCGATGCGCTTGCGCTGTGAGTGAGGGAAGGGGGCGAAACGAGAGTGAGATGAGGAGGAGCTTGAGGAGGAGAGGGAGGAGGGAGGAGAGAGAGGGGAAGGGCGCACGTTGGAGGACGAGCCCGGGTGAGGTGCGAGGTTGCCGAGGTGAGTTGCCTCTGATGCGTAGGTGCGCACAGTCAAGGGAGCGGGAGTCGGGCGGCGACAAGTTGCGGAGGCGAGGGCGGACGAGGTCGAGGCGAGTGGGCGGGCCGAGGTGGATGCTGCGGCGAGGGACAGTCGGTGGAAGGAGCGGGCGAGGGACATGGCTGGGGCTGAACTAGTCGCTGCACACACTCGAGAGAGCGACCAGGGCTGACGGGGATCCAAGAGAGCAGCCCCGGCGGTTGGAGTCGCCCGCCGAGGTCAACCCCCTCCTCCTCGCTCTATCCAACACTAGGACTCACAATGGGCGCACAAGCCTCAAAGCCAGACCACGAGGCCTCCCCGGACAACTCGGACCAGTCTTTCTTTGCCCCCCGCTCGCAACCCGTCAACGTCCGTCCGCCTTCCCTCCCTCTTGTCTCCCACAGTTGTGCTGACCCTCACCCCGTGCCACCAGTTCTCCGAGTCCCTCATCAACCACCTCCAGTCCCAGTCCGACGCGACCCCGTCCTCGGCCGTCCCCGCATCCCGCCAGCAAGCCCTCGACCAGCACATCCAGCAGCGCCTCGCCCACGAACTGCAGCGCCTCCGCGCAGAGGAGCACGCCGTCCGCGACGAGATCGAGCGCGCCCTCGAGAAGGAGAACCTCGACCGCGAACGCGGCACCCCCTCGGCCGGCGACGACGGCGCCGCAAAGGCCCTCCCCCACTCGGCCTCGCTCCTGCACGACCTCGGCGAGCTCGAGAAGCGCGCCCAGGCCGTCCGCAGGCAGCGCGCAGAGACGGACGAGTGGCGCACCGTCGACGCGGGCAAGGAGGCCCTCGTCCAGTGCTTGCGGTGCGTCCCTCCCTGTCGTCTCGCTCCCACCCCCCTCGCGCGGACCTGACCGCGCTCTCGTCGCGACACGTCCGCAGCGACAACAAGACGACCCCGCTCGAGTGCCGCGACAAGGTCGAGGCCTTCAAGCACGCCGTCGCAGGGATCGAGGGGGCGCGTCTCTCTCTCTCTCTCTCTCTCTCTCTCTCTCCTCGTCCTGCTCCCCCTTCCTGACCCGCCCCCTCCCTCTCCCCTCCGCAGGCCTTTTTCCAGACCATGAAGTCGTCCTAGACGCTCCCTCCCTCTCGGGCCCAACTCGCATACCCCCGTCGCCTGAAACCGTAGACTCCCGCGCGCGCGCTGGCCTCTCCTTCACCGCCCGCTGCAATCCCGAACCACCCCCGCCGTGCCTGTACCTCTCTGCTCCCTCCCCTCGACGTGTCTCTCTCTCTCGCACGCCAGACACGGAAGCCCCATGCTCCCTCGAGTTTCCCGTCTGGATTAGGCAGCAAGGAAGCACAGCGCCTCCCTAGTCGAGCTTGGCAAACTCGTTGGTCGCGTCGAGCAGCGCGCGCTCGATGCCTTGCTCCATCGCCGAGTGCCCCGCATCGGGGACCATGGTCTGCGAGTGAGCGAGGGCGTGAGTCGCGTCAGCTACGCGGGCTTGGACAGCCGGAGGGAGGAGGGAGGGACAACGCACAAAGTGGGCCTCGGGCCACGCGCGGTGCAGGTCCCAGGCGGTCTTGGCGGGGCAGACGACGTCGTAGCGCCTGCAAGTCGGTGCGTTGCCGCGGAGGGAGTCAGGCGCCGCTGACAGCGACAGCGAGAGAGAGAGGGAGGACAGAGCGACAACGCACCCCTGCACGATCCTCGCCGGGATGTGCCGAATCCGGTCCATCTGCTCCTTCTCAAGCAACCACCCGTCCCTCTCGAAGAACCCGCCGTGGACAAAGTAGTGCGCCTCGATGCGCGCGAACGCGTCTGCGAAGGCCGGGTCGTCGGCGCGCGAGAGGTACGACGGGTCGACTTGGAGGCGCGAGGTGGCCATTTCCCAGCGGGACCAGGCGCGGCCGGCCGAGGCGCGGACGGAGGAGGAGGGGGAGGTGAGGCGCTTGCTGTGGGGTGAGAAGGGGGTCAGGGGGTTGAGGTGCGGTGGTAGGGAGATGAGCGACTGAGGAGACGGACTAGTAGGCCTTGATCATGTCGCCACGCTCTTCCTCCGGGATGACCGCCAGGTACTCCTCCCAGACTACGCAGCGAAGAGGCGTCAGGTTCGCCGAACAACAACAAGACGGCGGAGCGACAGGCAACTCACAGTCGGGAAAGAGAAAGTTGGTGCCAGGACCCTGGTAGAAATACTCGAGCTCTGCGCGGCGGAGCTGCGGGTCGACGAGGATCCAAGCGTCAGTAACAGTTCAACCTGGCAGGAGAGCAAGAGCGACGCACGGTAAAGATACCGCGCAGCGTGAGGCTCTTGACCCTGTCCGGGTGCGTCTGCGCATACGCGAGCGCCAGCGTGCTCCCCCAGCTCCCCCCAAACACGTGCCACGTGTCGACGCCGACGTGCTCGCGCACTCTCTCAAAGTCGGCGACGAGGTCCCACGTCGTGTTGTCCCGGAGTTCGGCAGGGGGGAGCGAGTCGCCCGAGCCGCGCTGGTCGACGAGGATGACGCGGTACACCGAGGGGTCGAAGCGCTGCGCGTCGCGCGCGTCGCACCCGCCGCCCGGGCCGCCGTGGACGAAGAGGACGGGCTTGCCCTGCGGTGCGGTGCAATGCGGTGCGGGGGAGGAGACGGTCCTGGTCAGCGGTGGGGGAGGAGGCGCGCGCGCGCGCGGAGAGGGTGAGGGCGGACGGGGGAGACGCACGGACTCTTGACCGAACTGCTTGACAGAGATTCTGTGAAGGTCGCTGACGGGCAAGAGCTCGGTCTTGTACGGCTGCGGGTGTCGGGGTGAGTGAGTGGGGGTGGGCCAAGTCGAGAGGTGGGAGAGGAGGGGACGGACCTTGATGGGCGGATACAGCGAGGACATGGTGCGTCTCTGGAGAGTGCTCGAGCTGGTCTGGAGAGAACGGCGGAGCTGGGCGAGCATGAGCAAGGGTCCGCTCCCTCCTCCTGGATCCTGGCCGGCCTCCGCGTGGTTCCGACTCGACCGGTATGTCGTTCTCGAGCTCACGAGGGGACGCTCCCCTTCGCGCTCCTCCTGATGCTCCTGGTGCTTGTGCGCGAGCAGCGCTTGTCCCGCCGTCCTCACTCCGCCTCACCCCTGGATCCTCTTCTCCCCCCGAGCTGATGAGGCTCTCTGGTCCACGGCAGCGTCTCCCAAGGCTTGCAGCTCGCTGAAAATGGTCAGCGATGCCGCTCTGTATGTGCCGCGCCCGACCGAGGGCCGGACAAATATGGCCGTCGCGACGACTCTCTTGCGACTCTCGGGCGGACGACGTACGACCCCGGCCGGCGCCGGCGACTCAGCTTCGCATCATCGCAGCCGGCTTTTCTCGTTGCGACATTTCTGTTCACGGTTGGCGCACGGCTTGGAGCGCTTGATCCCTGTATGCGCGACCAATTCGTCGGCACTAATCCGCCCCGGCGCTCGCGTCCCGTCCGCGTCCGCCCCTGGCGCTCCTGTCCGCGCGTTCGACCCCCTGTACGGACCTCCGGACATGGTCATGTCCGATTCCGCGGACTCGCCGTCCTGACGAACTCGAGCAGCCCGGTCTGAAAATGCGCGCGTCCGCGGTTTTCTTCCTTCCTGCCTCGGCTCTCCACCCACTCGTCCTTCCCATGGCGCATCGCGGGAGGGTTCATCCGACCGTCACCGCCCTTGATGCGTACGGTGCAGCGCTCTTCGCGGCATTTAAGGCGCGCAAGGCTGAGCGCGACGCGGGAGCGTCCGCCCGCCCCTTCGCGTTCGACGGTACGCCGCCGCCGCATTGTAGTTGACAGCCGCGCGTTCGCTGATGAGGTCGCTCGTCACACAGGTCTGGTGGGCGTAACCGCCGCCTACGTCCACCTTGGCGTCAATATCCCGTCCGGGTACCTCCTGACCGACACGCTCCTCGACGCTGAGGCCGTTCCGATCGAGGTTCGCTTCGAGTCCGGGGTAGACGGGTCGACTCTCTTGAGCGACATGGTGGGCGACCTCTCCGACGCCAAAGAAGGCTCGCGTGCGCTCCTTTTGATTCGCCCCGTCCTCGACTTTTGCGTCGCGCGCGTGCTGACACGGTTCCCTCGGCAGTCAAGGAAACCGTCTTTCGACAGCGACGCATCCTTGAGGACCAATCCGACTCATCTCACGGGGAGCGCTTTCACATCCACCTCATCCCGACGCCTGGGCTGGAGCGCTTTGCGCGCGAGTACAGGTTCGCGCCCGTCCAGCTCTGCGCAACGTCGCGCTACCCGGAGCACTCCTTGCACCTGTCTCGGGGTCTGGAAAACCTGCTCGGTGCCGACGAGCCCGACTTTTGGGCCCTCGACCCGACAGCGATCGCCTTCTGGGCGCTCGACCACCTGTGCTCGCTCAAGTACGCCACGCCCGACTTCTTCAGCCTCGCCTTCCTGCTCCGCATCCTCTACGCCTTCGAGACCGAGTCGGCCGAGCAAGGCATTAAGGAACACTGGCTCTCGCCGAGGTCGTGGTATATGTCGCTGGCCTCTCTGTCGCAGCGCGAGCTCCAAGCCCTCAAGGACGGCATTCGCCGGCTGCAGAAGCGCGAGACACTTGCCCGCCTGACGCAGTGGGAGGTCAGGATGCGCGGCGGACGCCCCGAGGCCGCCCAAGAGCGCTACAAGGTCGCCTTCGCAACGTACGCGACCATTGTCAGGGTGCGTCGCGCCTCGGGCTGTCTTCCTGATTGAAGCAGAGCTGACGTCCTGAAACTCGTTGCAGAACACGGCCACGTACTACGAGATGCACGGACCCGGACAGGTCGACCTCGACCAGGCACGCTCCGTGCGTTCCTGTGCTCGTGCCTCCTCGATTGGCAACGCCGGTCATTGACAACGGCGGATCTTCACACAGTACCCCTTCTTGCTGAGCGAGCCGAGGCGTCCTTCGAATACGTCCATCAAGTCCGTCGAGAGGTACAGGGCTCGCAGGCATGCTCCACGCGTCTCGGTTCGTTTGCGCTCCCCCCCCGCCCGGCAATCCCTCTTCCCGTTTGGGCAGAGGCTGATGGCTCGGTGCGCATACTTGCAGACTGTGCCCGAGCGCTTCTCTCTCGAAGGCATCCAGCGCGCGAACCCGCGCACGTCGGGGCAGTCGGACGCCTTCGACCCGCACCCGGGCAAGAGGCTGTCCATCGAGCCGGTGCGCAGGGCACTCTCTATCACCTTCTCACAGCTCTGGCTGACTTGTCGTCGTCAGGACGCGGCCGCGAGGTCGAGGTCCCGGGAAGCAGCGGACCGCTACGACTCGGAGCCGCGCAGCGCCGTCGACCCTTTGGACCTCAGCTCTGCCTGGCCCGATCGCACGTCCTCCGTGCGACACTTCTTCTACCTCTCCAAGAGGACCTCGATCTTGACGCGCCCTTGCCCTGCAGCTTGCCCCTCTCTCGCCCACCTCGCCCGGCCCGTCGGTGAGTGCCCTCCCTTGGTTGCGGCACTGCCCTGGGCCTCACTCACTGACGCAGTCACTTCGCAGTCCCCCACGATCAACTTCAGCAACCCGTTCCGCAAGCCCGAGGACATGTGGCCCACTCAGGAGGAGCTAGCAATGCGGCGTGTCGATGTCGGCGCGGACTCGCCGTACCAGGCCGAGTCACGCAAGTCGTCTGCGCACTCGGCGCGCTCGCTCAAGAACGTTGCCAGGAAGGTCTTCAGGAGGTAAGGGGAGCCGCGAAGGCGGGGGCGCGGTTGGGCGAATCAGCGCACATAAGTCGGCAGACCAAGTTCGTCGCGGGTGAAGAACGGCGACTCTGGATCCTCTTGAAGCAATTCTCTTCCTTGTAAGCGCATCTTGTCACCATGCCGGGCCGGTCGCACCGAGAGGGGTGGCGAGAGGCACTGCGAGAGGTGACCTTGCGTGGAGACCTTCCCAGCCCGCCGTCAAGCGAAGCGCGAGCCCCGCTCTCTCTACGAGCGAGCCGGCGGGTGCCGCAGCGGGACTGTCCAACGAGCGCTCAGCGCGTGCAATGATGCTCTCCCCGCCGCTCTACAATGCGTACCACACCCCGACCGCAACCCACGCGACCACCGCCGGCCACGCCACCTCGCCCGTCTCCCCCACCGCCTCCGCGATCGCCTGACCGCCCTGCCCCGCCCACCCTTTGCCCCCGGCGAGGCGCGCAAAGGGCGCGGCGGCCTTGCGCCAGAGGGAGCGCAGCGCGCGGTACAGCGGGCGGAGGGCCGCTCGGAGCGGGGTGTTGTTGGCGAGGCGGTCGAGTGCGAGGGAGGGGAGGTGGGCGAGGCGGGCGAGGAGGGAGGACGACGACGAGGAGGAGGAGAAGGGGTTGCGGGAGGTGGACAGGGGTCCGCCGCGGGAGGAAGAGGAGAGGGACACGCTCCCCTGCGGAGAGGGGGCTTTGCCGCTCCCCTCCCAGAGCCACACGCGGCTCACCCTCCGGACGTGTCCCCCCGGTGTGCGCATCCCGGGGTGGTGGTGGTGGTGATGATGATGCGCGAGCGGCAGGCCCGGGCCCCCCTCGCCATCGCCGTCCGACAGCAACTCGTCGTCCTCGTCCTCCTCTCCCGTCCCGCCGCCGAGCCCAAAGCCGACCGCGTCGAGGTGCGCCGTCCCGCCCAGCAGGCCCGGGAACTGCGCCTCGACGTCCTCGGCGTCGGCATCCTCCTCCGCAGCCGCCGCCGACCCACTCGCTCCGGAGCGGCGCGCCGACCCGCCTCCTCCTCCGCCAAGCAGCGTCGCGCTCAGCGAGCGCTTGTGCCTGTGCCCGTTGCGCGCGCCGTCGAACCCGCCCCCTCCCGCGGGACGCGGCGTGCTCCCGTTGGCGCGTGCGACGGCCGATCGGCGCGCGTACCTCCTGCGCTGGACCGCGCCGCGGACGACGACGGCGAGTTTCGGGACGAGGAAGAAGAGGAGGAACGAGAGTGAGAGGGGGAGGTACACGTGGAGGTAGGTCCCGAGGGCGTCGGGGAGGACGCAGTTGCTCTGCGTGTAGGTGAACGACAGGGGCGCGTCTTCCTCCTCCTCGGGCGGGGTCCCCGAGGGGGCCAGCGGCCCATACAGCGAGAGGAGGTGGTACCCGGGTCTCCTCACGCCCATGGCCATGCTGAAAGCCTTGACCGTCGTCTCGGTAACAGGCGTGACCCCGTCCAGAGGGCTCGCGACCCCGTCGTGCCGCACGACGCACGCGTCGTGGTCGTCGCCAGAGTAGACGACAGAGGGCCGCACCGTCCGGAGGAGGTATTGCGACGCGCGAGGGTCGAGCTCGTTCTGGTAGTTGAGCCCGGCACCTTGCGCGATCGGGCGCGAGTGCTCCCGCGCGCGGCCGCAGGAGGTGCCGTCGGGGCGGTACAGCGGGATGTGCGTGAGGAGGATCCGCGGGGACGTGACGTGACCTGTCGAGGGAAAACAGCGTCAGTCGCGCGCTACTCTGCACTCGGGAGAGACTGCACTCTGCGCGGGGGGGACAGTCGTGCACCCGGATGCTGAGGACGAGGACGACTCACCCTGACCGAGCTCGTCGATCCAGCGCTTCATCCCAGCGTACTGCCCTCCGTCACCCTCCCAGAACTCGTCCTCGAGCAGCGCCATCGAGTCAACCCACACGACCTCCCACCCGTTCCACTCGCGGACGCCCCACGTCGGGCCAAACGCTTCGGCAAAGCGCTCGCGGCCGTACGCAGCGAGCGACGTCGACGAGCGGTGCAGGCCGAGGTCGTGGTTGCCTGGGACGATGATGGACGGGATGGGCGGGACGAGGAACGAGGAGGACGACGAGGCGCCGCGGGTGGACAGGGCGGAGAAGGACGAGGTGGATGCGCGGGGGAGGGGGAAGAGGAGGTGGAAGCGGTGGACGTAGGAGGCGTATCTGTGAGAGTGGTCGTGAGTCCTGGTCTCGAGTCGCGGGGACAAAGAGCGAGAGGGCCAGAGAGAGAGAAAGCGCACTCTCGCGAGTCGACCGTCTGGATGGCCGAGTCGAGCAGGTCCCCAAGCCACACGACGGCATCGACACCTCCTCCACTCTTTCCCCTGCTCAGCCGCGTGACGACGCTCCACGCCTTGCGCGCATACGCGTCCGAGATGCGCACGCCGAGCCACCTCAGGGCCCAGTTGCGGCCCGGGTAGCTGTGCATGTCGAGGAGCTGCGGGTCGGCCACGACGAGGACGTGGAAGGGCGTTCCGCGGCGGTCGCCTCGCTGGGCGGCGTCGCGCCATCGCGGGTCGGCGGTCCACCCTGCCGGGGTGGCGGTCCCCGGTGCGAGCGAGCCGTCCCACACGCGGCCCTTGACCGAGGGCGTGTCGTCGAAGCGGCACGAGTAGGACGCTGCGAAGCGGAACGAGAGGTGTTCTGACCAGAGGACGAGGAGGACGACGAGGGCTCGGACGAGGTTGAGGACGAGTGGGGGCAGGGGAGGGGTGAGGGTGGTGCGTCGGCGTCGGGGCAGGGGGGCGAGCGAGGGTTTGCGGATCACTGGCGACGACACGACCCTGTTGCGGCGCACGTCGTCGAGCTGTCAGCCTGTGCGCGTTGGTTGGCGAGACGCGACTCCCCCTGGGAAGCGGAGCTCCAAGGAGAGGGGGGGAAAGCGAGGGCGGAGAGGAGGGGCGGCGCACCTGTTCATGCCTGGGCAAGAGTGTGCGCCTTGACAAGCGAGTCTAGCAAGCTGTGCGTTGCGGTGCCGACTCGGTGGAGGAGGATCGACGGTTGAGCGAGGGAGGCGGTAGAGGAGGGGCCCAGGGGGGGTCGAGACCGGCTCTGACAAGGGGGTTGCACGTAAGCTGAGCCTGCAGCCTGGCTAGTCTAGTGCGAGCAACGACCAGTCGCGACAAGTGCGAGACGCGGCACTGGGCGTCGTCGTGACGGTCGGCGGAGGTCGCCCTTCCCTTGCGACTCGCTCTCTCCCCGAGTCGAGTGTTGCGACCGCTAGACCTCATCCGCAAGTCCCTAGAGTGCCCTCGGCCCAAGTCACACTTTGCCCCCTCGCGTCGTTGCCACTCTCTCCTCCCCATCGGCTCCCTTCGGTGGACCCGACCTCTCTCGCACCACCCACCCAGTCAACTCGGTCACCCAGTGACTACCCGCCCACACTCCATGGCCGACCCACAGCCCGCCGCCCCCCTGCTCGGCACCGCCTTCCTCCTCTCGCAGTCGGCCGCCTCGTCCTCGACCCAGCACCACCTCCCCGTCACCCCGTCCCTCTGCGCCGACTACGCCTCGTTCCGCCGCGCACTCGACCAGTCTCGCCGCGTGTCCGACGACCCACTCTCCACCCGCCTCAACCGCGCCGCCGCACTCGCCGGGGGCGCCGTCGCCGGCAGGGGCGCGCGCGAGATGGGCGCGAGGGAGTGCGACGACGTGTGGAGGGAGCTGACGGCGAGGTGGACCGAGAGGGGAGAAGTCATTGGGTACTGCGACCGCGCGCTGGCCGACGCGGCGGCCGCGACGGGTGCCAAGACGCAGCAGCGCGCAGAGGACGCTGTGAGGGAACTCAGCGCGGATTGGAAGGAGCGAGGACGAGGACTGCAGGACGAGCGGGAAGCGCAGGTGCGTTTTCTTGCCCCTCTGCTGCTGCGGGGCGATACGACAAGATGGGGCAAAGGCCACGCCTCGCCTCGCCCTCTCCCCCCACTCTCGCGCGCTGACTCTCCCTCCTCGTCGCCCCAATCCGCTCCCTCGCATCATGCCCTCACACCCACGCCCACCCACGTCCCCCTCCCCGCCCCACAGCGCTCCCGCCTCTCGACCGAGCTCTCCATAGAATCCATCATCCGCGCGCGCTCGCTCGCCCTCTTCCGCTCGCGCTGCCCCTCGCACCCGATGGACGACCCGCCTGCGCCCGCGCTCCCGACGCTGCGGGGCGCCGAGGAGGAGGAGGAGGAGAGGAGGAGACGGAGGGGGAGGGACGAGAGGGGGAGGGTGAGGTGGACTTGAGGAGGAGGAGGAGGTGCTGGATCTCTCGGGTGTGAGGAAGGGATTAGAGCGCGAGGGGAAGAGAGGGTAGAGCTGTCGTCGTTGTCTTTGTACCGCATTCGCACCGCTCTGTCTCTCGCACTCCCCAGCCTGGCCCCCTGCGCGCGACTGCGCCTCCCGGACAAGCGAGACCTGCGTCGCCTTGCGCAAACTCGATCGGTCCGAGTGGCTCCTGCAGGCTCCGTGAGCAGACCCTTCTTTTAAGTCGGCTGAGGCGAGAGAGCAGCCGAGCAGTGCGCTCGCCTCCACACGGCGAGCGTGCAAGGCCCAACTTGCGAAGGCCGATTCCCTCGAGGCGATCTCCTCTTCGCTCGCTCGCCGCTCAAGATCCGGCGATCTCCACGACACTACGAGACCCCTACGAAGCGCGCTATCACGCGTTCCTCCTCGCCCACTCCTCCGGCGTCGTCCGGTAATGCACCGCCGCTCTCCTCCCGAGGGCCGGCTCGTTGTGGCTCGGGCCACGCCGCGCCGTCGGGCCCAGTTGGGGTCCCTGGCCTGGGTGAAAGAGCGAGTGAGGCCCGTGGGTGTGAGTGGGGAGTGGCGGGGCGTTGCTGGAGAGCTTGGGCAGGAGGATGCGAGGCTGGCGCGGCACGACGGGGTGGCCAGAGGCTGGCAGCGGAGGAGGGGAGACAGGGCGCTGGACAGGGGGACTTGAGCGTCAGGAGGTCGGAAATGCGTACCGAGGAGAAGCGAGTGATTCACCTGGAGGCCGCCGGTGTGGTGGTGGTAAGGAAGGCGGGCGTGTTGGCCAGGTCGGCGAGAGGCAAGAGTTCCCTCGTCCGGGACGTGCACCTCTTCCGTGACTGGGTCTGGGAAGATGCCTTGGACAGAGAGCTGCGCACCTCGTCACTCGAGGTTAGCGCAGCCAGATCAAGGCCACGACGAGCGAGGAACTTACCAATGGCAGCGGGTGAGGGTCGTCGAGCGGCCACTTGTACACGGCGTGGAACATGATTTTGAGCGTGTCGAGGACGCCGTCCTTCCCAGACTCACTGAGTCCTGCAAAGCGCGTCTCTGTCCGGCGACTCTTGACGGTAGTTTGCCAGCTGCGCAGCTGCGTTCTGCGGTCCGAGGAACCCCCGAAGTGGTCGACCAAGCTGTCCACCAAGGTATCGACAGTCGCCTCGTAGTCCTGCCATGTGGTTCCCGTAGGCCAGCCCTGCACCGGGACACGAACCGCTGGCATTCGCACGGGTTTGGACGGGAGAGCAGAGGGGCATGGCCAAGGGAGGGGAGGCGCGCACCGTCTCTGGGTGAAGGCGGACGCCTGGGAACCGCCGGGTGATCAGCATGGTCGAGGAGCTGTAGTTATACAGCAGGAGCAGGGAGCGCGAAGAAGAAGAGGGAGAGCTGAACGAGCTCGGGATCGCACCAACGGGGAGGTGCGCACGGACGGGCAAACGCGTGCGCGCCGCGGCGACGGGGCTACTCCACTCCCGGCGATGCCGCGGTCGGAAATCGATCTGAAGCAGACAGGAGTACTGAGGGCGTCCAGGAGCTCCGTGGGGACGGACAGGAGGACCGAGCGGGTCGAGGAGCACGTTGCCAAGCGACCTCCGCGGGGTCAAGCGAGGTGCAGGCCAAGGAGACTCTGCGCGCCCCACTCGATCGGAGCCTTGGCAAGCTGGGGCGGAGGACGCTCGCGTCCGGAGGGGACCAGCCCGAGGCCTGAAAGAGCGGTGAAAGAAACGAGAGAGCTCTGAAGCGGCAGGACCCGACGGAGGCTGCGAGTTTGCCAGCCCCTCGATGCGCTTTGACATTTTGTAAGCGTAGGCTCGAGAGTGCGACGAGTGAAGCTCGAGGTTAGACCGAGCGGACCCCGGGGTCGAAGGTGACCCCGAACAATCGTCGACAGCGCGCGGCGGTAATGCCGGGGTCGCTGCCTGGCCCAGAGCGAGTCAGTGCGCTTCACGTCTTCCTTTGTGGGTTGCGCAGAAGAGGAGCGCCGAGTTCGTGTTCCTGCTGAGCGAGCCGAGCACGCAAAGGCGCGACTTGCGAAGGCCGACTTGAAAACGAGGACTCTCGACTCTGTCCTTCTCGTGTCGAAGGAGCTCCAGAGCGCACAGTGACGAACAGAAGAAACAGAGAGGGAACCCTTGCAAGGACGGGACAGGCACTCTCACGCGTTGCGCCTCGCCCACTCCTCGGGCGTCGTCCGGTAGTGGAACGCGGCACGTCGACCGATCGACGCCAAGTCGTGAGGACCCCTGGTCGGCGGTGCGGTTGCGTACAGAGACTCTCCAGACGGAGGCTGCGCAAAGCCCGAGTTAAAGTCGAGGCGCGGCGCATGGGGATAAGCACGAGGAGGTGGCCCCGTGGGAGGAGGTTCAGTCAAGGGGACTGGGTTGCCGGGGTATGTGCCCGGGTGGTAATAGACTCTCGGAGGCAGCGGGTGCTCTGTGGCGGGAGCAACTTGGTGCGACGGCGAGTGGGACCGTGGGTGGTGGTGCTGGTGCGGGAGGGGGGGCACATGGACATCCCGGTGCACCTCGCCTGGCATTTCGAATTCTTCTCCCAGCCGCGGAGACAGACATCGTCAGTGAGAGCCAAGCAAACGCTCAGATGAGCAGTGGGAAGAGAAGCCTGGGCGGAAACTCACCCCGTGTTCGGCTGCGGCGTGGATGCGGTTCACGGCTCGATCGCTCATGAGATCGGTGGCCGACATGGCCAGGTCGTTCCACGTCGGCTACGGCCCGAAGAGAGTCAGCGGGCTGGCGCAGCGTCTTTGAGCAGAGACGCACCAGAATGAGCGGTTGGTCTGCGGGCGTCTCCTTCATTAGGTCGCACACGGCCGCCACGGCGTCGACGAGGGCAACACGGAACTCTTTTGTGCTTCTCGCGAACTGTGCCTGAGCACGACCATTGGACGCGAAGCCGGCTGCCCATGATCGGATGTGCCCCTTCCGACCAGCGTTGTTGCTGAGATCGGCGCCATAGGTTGCGGTGCGACGGAGCTTGTTCGTGAAGACCATCCAGGTCGGCCACACCTGCATGGTGGCATGCCCATGATCACCGAGGCGCAGTCAACGTCGTCAGGACGGGGCTGGAAAGCGAGACTCTGAGTGAGCGGCGCACCTGCTCGGCGGACTGTGCGGCAGGGGTCAAGACTCCGTAGGACATCGAAGCAAAGTGTTTGATGGAAAGGAAGGAAGCTGAGCAAAACGGGCGCACGCGAGCAGAGGAAAAGAGAACCGAGAGGACCGTCTCCCGTGCGCGGGGAGTCCGGCGAACACGCGCGGACAGGAGTACGAGATGAGCCTGCACGGACAGGAAGGAGTTAACGGAGACACCGGAGAGGAGGCCCGGCTTTCAACTACCCCGGGACCAGGACCTACCTCCCAGGGGCGAACGAGCTCCTGAACGAGGGCCGAGCGAGGTCGGAGGCTGAGTCCTCAGCAAAGTCTCCAGCGCTCGGCGGGACAGGCGTCATGCTGCGAACCCGCCAATACAGTGTGAATAACGTGACGAGCGAGCTACGGGCGTGCGGCCAGAGAGGAGGACGCGAGAGAGCACGCACCGAGACTCGCCACCCCCTCCCCCGTGGCCCCGACATTGAGTGGTCCGCCGCGCGACTCTCGCCCCGTCTTTGCCTCTGAGGCCGCCGGCAGAATCCAGCCAGGAAGCAGTGGGAACATCTCTAAAAGTGCAAAGTGGTGCTACAGTCACGCGGCGCCCGCCTCGACGACGCTGCGGATCGCGAACGAGCCCGTGCCCGCTTCTGGCGTGCGACCGACGACGATGCGCGCGGACGGGTTGATCATCGTGTCGTAATCTCCATGCAGCGCGGCTTCGGCCAGGAAGGCACTCGTGGTCCTGCAAAAGAGAGTGAGGTCAGCTCATGTTCGAGGTCCAAGCGATGCTCCGAAGACGGGATGCGACGCACTCGAAGGACGCCCGCAACAGAGTAGAAGAGTTGTTGCTCAAGCCTGTCCGGTTGAAGGGCTTGTAGCCGCCCTCGCACGTCTGCAGAGCGTGCCGAGCAAGGTCAGCCTCGAGCTCACTCGTTCCCTGCGCGGTGACACAGAGTGACGACAACGCACCATGTAGTCTGCGATGATGGTCAGGTGGCGGTAGTCGACGCCGATGCCGTAGACCGAGAAGACGCCCGACATCTCGTTGATGATGGACGACCGCGCCGCCTCGACACCGTACGTGCGCAGGATGGCGCCAATGTCGTTGGTGCCGATCCTGTCGAGGTCGACGATGCCGTGGCCGATCTGCCACAGCTGGCGCAGGTTGACGCCCTCGGTCACGGCGTTGCGGTGCGCGGCCGCGTTGGCGTTGGCAGCCTTCTCGACGAAGCAGCGCGCGATGCCGGGCACCTCGTGCACGACGGCGACGCGGCACACCTCTTCGACGATGCCGACGAGGAGGAGCTTGTGAGCCTGCGACGAGAACTGCGAGGGGCGGGCGAGCAAGTGGTGAGTCAGCTCCTTCGTGCCGAACGAGGGAGAGAGAGAGAGAGAGAGAGGAAGCGCGGACGCACCTCGAGCTCGAGCTCGCACGACTCGCCGTCCTTCTTGTCAAAGACGAGCTTGTTGACAAAGCGGGACGTGCCCGGCACACGACGCTCGATGAGCTTCATGCGCTCGAGGCTCTCGGCCTTGGACCGGCGCGCGACAGCCTCCGGGTCGAGGTTCTCCTCGTCCTCCTCGTCGTCGTCGTCGCTCGAGTCGCCCTCCTTGTCGTCGTCGTCCTTGAACTTGGCCTCGAGCTCGTCCTCGGCATCGGCCACGTCGTCGCCCTCGTCCTCGTCGTCGTACGTCTGCTCGTCGTTGGCCTGGCGCCCACGACGCTCGTCATCGGCATCGCCGTCGATCTCCTCGCCGTCACCACGGCCCACGACACCAGCATCCTCCTCGCCCGCGCCGTCCTCGTCGGCGCCTGAGGTCGTCCCCTTGCCGCCCTTGCGCACCTTCTTGCCCTGGCCGAGCTCTGCCGCCTCGCGCGTCGTCTCGCGGTCGTTCTGCTTGATCTCCTTGGTGATGGCCTTGTCGAGGAGCGGGACGAACGTGCGCGCGATGCCGGCGAGGATCTGCTCGGGCGAGACCGAGTACTCTGCCTCGTAGTCGGCGCGCGGGAACAGGTGGAGCTTGACCGTGTACAGCTTGCTGCGCGAGTAGTTGTTGTCGCTCGTCTTGGGCGTCAGGCGCTCCTCGACGACAACGTTGTCGACGCACTGCGACAGCGTCAGGCGCGTCGACGACTGGCAGAACGTCTTGAGGCGCGAGTCGGACACGCCCTCGACGATCGGGAGGCGCATCATGGGCGTCTTGATGTCCTGCGATGCCGTCATGACAATCTCACGTAGACGAGGGATACCGAGCGTGACGTTGGCGGCGCCGTGGCCGGCAAAGTGGAACGTGTTGAGCGTCATCTGGGTCGAAGGCTCGCCGACACTGCACGGCGGGCAAGATCGACAGGGTCAGCGACGACGAACGGGCACTCGAATAAGAGAGGAGGACGGCGCACCCCTGCGAAGCCATGAGACCGACGGCCTCGCCCGGCTCGACGAGGCTGCGCATGTAGCGCATGCTCATGAGCGAGCGGAAGTGCTCTGCCGAGATGAGCTCGTCGCGGCGGATGAAGGCGGGCCAGTCGGCCATGTCCTTCTTCTTGCGCGGCTTGAGGAAGCGCTGCTTGGGGTCCTTGATGTAGTTCTCGATCTCGCGCGCGAACCGCTCCGAGACGGCGCCCGACACGGTCGACGGCGACGCGAGCGACAGGACGGGAGGGTGCGACTCTGGGTGCTTGAGCGCCTTCTTCATGGCGCTCGGGAGGACCTCGTCAATGTCGTCGGTGCGGGCGAGCGCCTCCTTCGGGTTGTACCGGTTGACGATCGACTCCATGTTGCGCACGGCAAACTCGAACTGGAGCAGGTGCTTCTGCTTGGTGACGTCGAGCGAGTCCTCGCCGTAGTGGAACTGGAGCACCGACTTGTCGGCGTTGCGCACCGTGTGGTCGTAGTGCACGCGGAGGCCCTCGAGGTGCTTGATGAGGCAGCGCTGGAGGTACCCCGAGCGACTCGTCTTGACGGCCGTGTCGATCAGGCCCTCGCGGCCGGCCATGCAGTGGAAGTAGTACTCCTGCGGGCGGATGCCCGTCAAGAACCGGCCGGCGACGAACCCTCCCGCTCGAGGCGCCGTCTCGAACGCCTTGAACGAGGGGAGCGTCTTGCCCGACACCATGACGGGCACGCGACGGCCCTCGAGCGACTGCTGACCGAGGAGGCACGAGATCTGCGACGCGTTGACGTTGGACCCTTTGGCGCCCGAGACCGTCATGGTCTGCATGTTGTTGTGCGGGAAGGGCTTGACGAGGCCGTTGGGGAGGCACGTCTTGATGAGCTGCGACGTGACCTGGTTCGTCTCGCTCTCGACCGTCGCGTCGAGCCCGGCGAGCTTGTAGTCGTCGCGCAGGATCTCCTCGAGACGGTTGCGCAGGTCGTCGGCCGTCGCCGGGTCGTCGCGCTCGGCACTCGCGAGGCCCGTGTAGTCGAGCGCGGCCGACAAGCCCTTGTCGTTGACGGTCTGGAGCATGCGGCGGCGGTCGTGGTTGCCCTTGGCCGTCAGGACGAGGTCGTCCATGCGGCACGAGAAGGCGCGGCTCTGGAGAAATTTGGTGAGGAGGCGCGACAGGATCGACAGCAGCTTGCCCGCGACCGTGGCGCCGTACAGCTCAAAGACCGAGTGCACGAGGCCGTACGCCGACGCGCCGATCTGCGCCTTGTCGAGGATGCCCGTGAGCATGTCGCCGTCGTGCACGATGACCTCGGCCTCTTCGGCGCCGATCGCTCCCCACCGGTCGGCCGGGATCTTGCCCTTGCTCGAGAAGTGGATCCCGCGCAGGTTGTGCGGCTGGATGTTGCGCAAGAGCGTCGAGATCTGCGCGCGCGCGAGCGGGAGCGTGAGTGAGCGGCGTCGACGACGTCAGGGCAACGAGACGAAAGGAGGACAGGGAGCAGGGGACGCACGACCTGCTTGCCCGTCCACAGCGGCTGCGGCTTCCACACGGCGGGCGGCAGCGTCTTGACGGTGCCCTCGCCCGTGTAGTCGTCCTCGGGGCGGAGCGCACCGTAGATGAGCTGCTGGTACTGCTCGCGCGTGAAGAACGTGTCCTTGTTGGTGAGCCACACGCCGGCGACGACGTGGTCCTGGATCAAGCCGCGCAGCGGGTTGCCCGACGTCGGCACCAGGTACTGGTTGTCGGTGTTGGCCAGCATGCGCGCCTCGGCCTGGGCCGTCAGCGACTGCGGGAAGTGCATGTTCATCTCGTCGCCGTCAAAGTCGGCGTTGTACGAGTTGCAGTTGGCGTAGTGCATGCGGATCGTCTTCTCGCCCTTGAGGACCTTGACGCGGTGGCACATCATGCTCGGCTTGTGCAGCGTCGGCTGGCGGTTGAGGATGACAATGTCGCCGTCCTGCAGGTGGCGGTACACCTTGCGGTTGATCTGGGGCGTGCGCGTCGGCGGGAGGCCGACGTCGGGCCGGGACGCGGCCGCGAGGCGCTGCGACGCCGAGGCCGACTCGGGCGCGAGGAGCTTCTGCGCGTGGGCCGTGCGGTCCTCGACCGACATGCGCTCGAGCGAGATGAGGTTCCCGTCCTCCATCTGGATGAAGGCGGCGCCCGGGTGCTGGTGCGGCCCGTTGATGACGGCCTGCTGCAGCTGCTTGTAGTTGTGCGCCGTGACGGGCTCCGGGAACGTGAGCTTGCGCGCAAAGACGGGCGGCACGCCGATCTCGTTTGTCTCGATGTTGACGTCGGGCGAGATGACGGAGCGAGCGGCATAGTTGACGCGCTTGCCCTGTGGAAGGAGGCACGATGCGGTCGGGGCCAGGTCAGCGGGTGTTCTACAAAGAGCAGACACAGAGGAGAGAGAAGAGGCGGGCGCACCATCATGTTCTTGCGGAACAGGCCCTCCTTCTTCTCGAGGAGCTGCTTGACACCGGGCGTCGGGAGCTTGCCCTGCTTGACGGGCGCCGGGTTCTTGCCCGAGTCCATCATCGAGTTGACGGCGATCTGGAGGTCGATCAGCGCCTCGTACAGCTGGGTCGAGTACCTCGCCGGGTCCATGCGGGGCTTGCCGTCCTCGGCGAGGAACTCCTGCGCCTCGGGGTCCTGCTCAAAGCGCGCGAGCCTCGCGCTGTAGTCGCGCACGGCAATGCTCTGCCGCAGGATCCCGTTCAGGAGCGAGTTCTGCGGGTTCTCAAACACCTGGTCGCCCATCGTCGCCGCGGGGCGGAACCGCGTCGGGGGGACCGACACGGCGTCCATGAAGAAGATGTCGGCGCTCGCCGTCGCGGCCTTGTTCCCGCGGCTCGACGAGGAGGACGGACCCTGCGGGACGCGCGAAGCCGTCGCGCGCGCGAGAGGGCCGTGCGGAGCGTAGATGAGACTGACGAGGTCGCGCTCGTTGGCAAAGAGGCGGCGCAGGTGCGCGCGGACCTCCTCCGGCAGGACGATGCGCTCCGTCTGCTTCCCGCGCGACAGCTCGTCCTCGATCGCTGCGTCCTCCTCCTCGGCCGCGAGGTCCGCCTTGGCGTCCTCGTCGACGTCCATCGCGTCCTCGGTGTCCGAGTCGTCGGCGACGGCGGCCTTGCCGTTGGCCTGGCGGCCGCCAAAGGCCTCCATGCGCTCCTCGGCGAGGACCTTGGGGCGCTTGAGGCCCATGGCGGCGTGCGCGCCGCGCTGCTTGGCGACGAGCGAGTACTCGATGACCTTGGTGTGGCCCTCCTTGCGGTAGCGGTGCGCAAAGCTGCGAGTGACCAATCTGTGTCAGCGTGCGGGTCCGCAAGCGACGGGAAAGAGAGAGGGACGGAGAACGCACGCTCCGCAGTGCTCGCAGCGACGCTTTGCGCTGAGGCTCTTGAGGAACTGGTTGATCGTCCTCCTGCGTACGTCAAACACGGTGCCGCTCTCCTTGTACTCGTCGCGGCCCTTGTGCTCGAGGCCGACCTGCTTGCCCTTCTGCGCGGCGCGGATGCTCTGCGCGACGAAGGCGTCGAGGCGGCGGCGGAACTCGTCGTACGACTCGTCGGTCGACTCGCCCGCCTCGTGGTCCTCGACGTTGTCGGCGTCGGCTGCGCGTGCCTTGGCGTCGGCCTTGGCCTTGGATTTGGAGACGGTCGAGGGGCCCTGGAAGGCCGAGTCGAGCTCGAGGGCGGCCGTGACGAGGCCGTGCTCGAGGAGCGTCAGGCGCGCGACCTGCTTGGCGAGCTATGTGGTTGTCAAGGCACACGTGAGCGTTTGCGGGCGAGCGAAAGGGGTTCAAGAACGGGACGCACCTGCGTGTCGGTGAGGAGGAAGCGGTGGCAGTAGACGCAGCAGCCGCGGAGGAGCTGGAACGCCTGGACCATGTACAGCGGGTGGAACACCGGCGAGGGCAGTTCGATGTGACCGAAGTGACCCGGGCAGTCGAACGACGTCAGGTGGCAGGTCGAGCAGCTGTGTGCGACTCGGAAGAGCGAGTCAGTCCTCCGTGTTCGCGCCGACGGTTCGCCCGCAGCGCTCGCGCTTCAATATCCCTCCAAGGCATCTCCTCTGACCGCCCTTGCCTTCCCCCACCGCGCCGGCCTCAGTAGGCCCCAGCCACGCCAGGAGAGAGAGAGAGACAGCGACGCACATGTCGCCCTTGCCGAGCGGGCCAAAGGCCGGGTCGTACAGGCCGCCGGCATTGGGGTTGTTGAGGTTGTCGAAGAGGACCGGGTTGACGACGGGCTTGACCGAGACGCGCTTGATGTCGTGGGTGTGGAGGTACGAGAAGGAGAGGGACGTGATCTCTGACGAGACCGGGTGGGCGATGTCCATGGCGGGCAGGTGTCCCCTCGCTGGAGTAGGTCGTGGCTCGAGCTACTCTTGAGCTGGAGAGAGGTTGAGGAGACGACGAGGAGTCGAGGGCGGGTCCGGCGAGGCGAGGGAGGTGAGCTCGACGACGGAGGTCGCAGCTGGCGGGCGCTTGTCGAGGCAGGGCAAGGGGGGGGGGGCTTGGACAGCCGCTTTTGCGTGGCCCTGGTGCGAGGCACAGGCACTCGGGTGAGCGGCTGAGAGCGCGTGCGACGCAGAGAGGGGTGGGTCGTGCCCAAGCTCCGTCGGCGCTGCACAGATGAAGCGCACACGCTGAGACACTCTCTCGTAGGGGGTGTTGCGCCACTTGAGGCCGTCTTTGAGAGTTTTACTAGACTACTCTACCTGGCCCCCAAGGTCCTACACGGCGAGAGCTGCTCGTGAGGGCGATCGAGCGCTCCTGCCTTGTTCAACGCGCTCAGCTCTCGTGTCCCTCGCACCACGCCGTGCAGTGCCAGAGCAGCGTTGAGCACCGCAGTGCAACAAGCGCCCAAGATGCACTCGCACTCGGCGTCGCAGTCGTACCGCATCCCCATCTCGTCCTCGGCCGCCAGCTCATCCTCCTCCTCATCCACCTCATTAACCCCCGGGTCCCCCTCTTCGACGCGCGATTACCTCGTCAGCAGCCGGCCCAGGAAGAGGGCCAGCAGTGCAGCACGCCGCGCACACAATGGCGCACTCCGCAACGCCGCCCACGACGCCGCGACGTGGCTCACCACCCGCGTCGGGCGCACGGGACTCAGGTGGATGCTCGTCGTCGCCGTCAGCCTCGGCGCCGCACTGTACCTCTCGCACTCGGGCGCCGCACCGGGCACGGCCATCTGGCGCAGCGCCAAGGGACCGCCGGGTCGACCCGCCCGCTCGCGAGAGGGGGTCCCCGTCGTCGACCGCGCGACCCTCGACAAGCTCCGCCTGCTCGAAATCCACTTTGGCGCAGACGAGGACGACCCTGCGGTCGACCCTGTCGACGAGCACCGCGACGTGCGCTACACGGCGCGCAAGGGCCCCAAGGACCTCGACCGCCCGCCGCTCGTGGTCGACATCCCAGAGTTTGTCAAGCCCGACCCGGCCGCGCCCGTCGCCCCAGACAAGGTCCCCGCCGACGTGCTCGACTACGAGGTGTGCGGCGCGACCGAGGGCCAGGTGTGCCAGTTCCTGATCCCCGCATGGCTCGGTGCGTCCGGTCCTCTCCTTTCTTGTCCCTCCCTCGTCTCGAGTAACACCGAGCTCACGCGCTCGCTCGCACGTCCCGCAGGCGAGCAAGAAACCAAGGCGCAGCAGCACCTGTACCAGCTCGGCCTCCTCGCGCTCGCGCTCAACCGCACGCTCGTCTTGCCCAACGTGTCCAAGTCGCGCCTCGGGACGTGCTACCGTAACCCGTTCGCCTTCTACTACGCCGAGTCGTCCCTATCGGACCTCGGCATCCGCACCATCTCGCAGGCCGACTTTGTCGCGTGGACGCAGCAGCGCGACCCGCCCCCGTCGGCGCAGGTCGTCACGATGGCCAACGCCAAGGTCGGCTACCCGCAAGGCGCCGTCGAGATCGACTCGGCGTCGGACCCGACCCTCGTCCCGTCCAAGCCGAACCGCAACCTGTGCCTGCGCGCGCCGCGGACCCGGCTCGACTTTGCCGGGCACTCGCCCCTCGCCATGTACCCTCCCGAGGGCTACCACAAGTCCGAGGCAGGGCGTCTCGGGTTTGGCGAGAGCGTCATCAACACGCTGAGGTCGCACGAAGTCGGGTCGCGCTCGTCCCGCGCGTCAGCGTCCCGCCACGCGGCGTACTCGCTCTCCGACGTCCTCGCCTTCAACTACGAGCTGCGCTTCCCGATCCTGTCCCCCTCCGTCGCAGCCGACTTCTCCCCCTCGCCCGACACGCCCGCGCCTCTCCCCTTCGCGCACTTCCCCTACGCCGAGGTGTGGACCTCACTCGCCGACGTCGTCGCCGCGCGCCTCTCCCCCTTCGTCGCCATCCACTGGCGCACCGAGACCCTCACGCCGTCCAACCTGGCCCCGTGCGCCGCGTCCCTCGTGACCAAGCTCGCGGCGCTCAAGCGCGCGCACCCCTCGCTCCGGCACGTCTACCTCGCGACCGACTACCCGATCGAGCAGCTCGACCCGGCCCTCGCGCCCTCGGTCGATGCGGGCGTCCAGGTCGCCCACAGCGGGACGTTCGCCAAGAGCGTCACGGAGCAGCACCATGCGGCCATGAGGCGGTTCCTGCGCGAGTTCTCGCGCACGTTGGGGCGCGGTGGGGGCGGTGGGCTCGCGTTGACGACGTTCTCGAAGGAGCAGGCGGCGCTCGCCGGCCGGAGCGACGATGGCGACGGCGCGCTGCCGCCGCTCCTCGCCGCGCAGCTGGCAAACCTCACCTCGCCTCTCCTGCCCGCCTCCTCCTCCTCCTCCCCCGACGCCTCGGCCCCGGCCTCGCCTGCACCGCTCCTCTCCCTCGGCACGCTCGACTCGGGCCTGTACGGCATCCTCGACAAGCTCGTCGCCTCGCGCGCAGAGCTCTTCCTCACGGGCGTGCCCGGCGCGGGGTCCTCGACCGTCGGCGCGTGCGCCAAGCTCAGCAGCTTCACGACGCAGCTCGTGGGCGCGAGGGAGGCGCTCGTTGAGGCGCAGAGGGGCGACGCGGAGGAGGGGGACGGGGAGGAGGAGCTCGTCCCGGGGCGGCTGTGGAACACGGTGACCCACTTTTCCCTCTCGGGGAAGGAGGTCGACTGAGCTGGGGCTTCGAGGAGGCGCTGGGACGTCTTCCTCTCCCTTGTCGTGCATCTGTGAGTTGATACCCTCCTTCCGCTCGTCTGTTACAACCCCCTCGCATCGCTTTTGCAACTCGCCGCAGGATTCCCCTTCCCTTCTCGACGCGATACCTTCCGCACGCCCAGACCCACTCTCCGCGCCCTACTCGTTGTCCGTGTCGCTCGAGGTGCCAACCTTCGTGCGCTCGGCCTGAGAGCCCCGCGCCGTGCTGCCACTCGTGCCAAGGCCGCCCGCCGTCTGGCGCTGCGCCGCGGATCCGCCGCCGCCGCCGCGGCTGCCACCGCCGCCACCGCGCGAGGACAAGTAAGTTCCGCCGGCGCGGGTGGTCTGCGCGCCGGCGTAGCGGTTGCGGCCCGCAACCGTCTCGTCGTCCGAGTTGGAGCCGGACCCCGAGTCGTCGGCGGTCTGGTGCTCAGCGTTGCTGCGTCCTTGATACGACGCCCTGTACGTTTGAGCTGGGGTCAGAGACCCACTGCGTGGGCAGAACGAGCGACAGAGCGCGCGCGCACCTGCGGCGGGAGCTCGAGGCCGTCGAGCCGAGCGAGCGGGCGGACTGCGCTCCCTGCGAGGCGGCGCCGTGCCGCCGGCTCGGCGGTGCTTGGGGCTGAGGGTACTGAGGCGGAATCGTCGGGCTGCTGGGGATTGGCTTGTCTGGCGTCGTCTTGAACGGAGACAATCCGAGGTCGTGGTCCGTCATCGCAAGCAGGCGGCGGCGGCTCGCTTCGAGCTCATCAGCATGGGGGAGGTGACTGATGCGGTGCTGTTTGTGAGTCCTGACGGGCATGTCGAGGCTCGCAGTGAGGTAGAGTCGAGAGGGAAGAGGGCTTCGAGGGGTGCAAGCGACGACCGACCCACCCCCACGAACGTTCGCGGAGGTGCGACGCACCCCTGTCCGGCTATGGGCCATAGAAGACAGCGTCGCCCACGCCCACGTGGCTCTCAGGAGGCTCGTTCAAAGACCGAAGCAGGAGCGACAGGGGTTCAGGAGCAACCAGCCGCAGAGCCGCGAGACGACCGAGGCGAGGCCAGAGGTGCGTGGACCGAGTTACGGTCGGCTAGAGCGCACCGCACACATGGGCGAGCAGTGGAACTCGCATCGAAGAAACGTGAGGCTGCGATCACGGGCTGACCTCGAGCGAAAGGGGGCGAGCGCGTTGGCGACCAGACTGCGGGGAGGAGTGCGACCGAGGCGACCGCCACGACCCTCTGAGCTCGCGACGATCCTGAGCAAGGTCAGGCCAGCTGGATTTGAGCAACTCCTGACAGCACAATGCGCAAGAGGCCCCGTCGCTCGATGTGCACGAGGAGAGAGAGAAGAGAGCCTCGTGGGTGTCCGGTCAATCCCTCGACCGATTCTCCTGCCCCTCTCGACTACAAGGGCCTGCGACCCGGCCCGCCACCGACCCTCCTACCGGCCCCGCGCTCGTGACTTCGCCTCGCCCTCGGGAGGTACGCCGAGTGTGAGGCGGACGACGCTGTGGGACCGCGCTCGAGCCCCAGGCCGTGCTCGCGGCTCGGCGCCAAATCACCAACACGAGGTGCATACGTCGAGCTGAGGGGTAGCGCAGGTCAGGTCGATGGAGGACAGCGAGAACGCTTGTAGGTTATCAGGCCGGACGCACACGTTGGAGAACACCGTGTGCCTCGGGGGAAGGGGAAAGTCGAGTGCTTCCTCGGGCGCCACTTGATAGTGGTCCCCTGCGGCAGCGGCAGTGTCGTGTTCCTCG
The DNA here is from genome assembly GCA_006352295.1 of Rhodotorula diobovata. Lineage (NCBI taxonomy): Eukaryota > Fungi > Basidiomycota > Microbotryomycetes > Sporidiobolales > Sporidiobolaceae > Rhodotorula > Rhodotorula diobovata. The sequence goes on along the minus strand of SOZI01000121.1, from coordinate 15,947 downwards.
GGGAGGACGCCCTGGTGGAGCCTGCGGAGATACAGTACAGGCCGGTCAGTCAGGCAGCGGCAGAAGGACGGATACCAGCGCACCGGTGCTGCTCGCTGCGCGGTCCCTGCCCGAGCGTGTCGTGCGGGTCCTCCCTCAGGGCGGCGTCGATGTGGGAGCGCCTGGGCATGACTGGGGTCTCAGAGAACGTGCGACGGTCACGCAAAGCGGCGGGATCGTGGGAGAGGAGGCCCCCGCCCCAGTGCGCAAGGTCTTCGCCATCAAGGCGGCGTTCCAGCTCGTCGTGCGCCCGCTCCGCAGCGGCCCACGCATCCCGGGACAGATGATTCCTGTATGCGGCGTCAAGCTCAGTCTCTGTCGTCAAGGGTGGGAGGTCATCCGAGCTGTGCCTACTGGAAGTGGGGGTCCCGGTGAGCCGCACTGCAGAAAAAGCAGGGTGAGCGAGCGGCTAGAGGAGGGAGAGACCTTCCAGCGCACACGATCTCCGGACGCCGCTCGTCGCGCCGAGCAGGGATCGCCTGCGTGGGTGCCCTGAGGGCTCAGCGGGTCAAGGTCAACGACGGACGACACGAGAGAAGGGCGGTACCTGGCCCTTCGACAGGGGCCGCAGCTCGAACGACGTGCCTCGCCGCCTGTGAGTGGCTCGGGGAGAGCACGAGGGGATGCGGCACCAAGCCGTCGTCGCTAGACGTCAGAGTGCTTGTGTCAGCGCCATGCCCGGGTTTGACGAGGGTCGAGGGAGCCACGCACAAGCCTCCAAATCGCCTGAGGCTGGACATATCAGTGACAGCGCCGAAGACGGGTCAGAGGAGTGGCGAGAGAGAGAAAAGGAGTGAGGAGGACGGCAAGGTGCGAGCCAAGCAGTCGCACGGACGCTCGCTCCTCGCCCAGATCGCCGGGGCGTCCGTCCGGCTCACCACACGTCTCCTGTCCGCCGATGCCTATCACGCTTGGTACGGAGACCCCACGCGGACTGCCGGGATGTCGCGCAAGCGCCGACGCCTCTCGCGAGTGAGTCTCTGCTCGACCTTCTCAAGTGAGTCCCTCACGCCGGGGACTCGAAGTGCGGACACGGCCGAGGGTCTATGCAGGCACAAAGGAGCGCAGATGAAAGAATAAGAGAAGAAGAAAGGGAGAGCCTAGTAATCGGAGTCCGAGTCGCTCGTGCAGCCAACCTCGCCGGCCCGGTACTCGCCGCGCTCGACGCGCTTGCCCAGGCTGTGGGGGCCCCCTCCACCTTCGGGAGCCTTCTTGTTGCGTCGGCGGAACACGTCCCGCAGCCCGCGCCGAGGAGAGGGCGGGGAGGCCGGACCAGCGGGGTAGGTCGACGCCTTCGTTACCTGTTGTTTGCGGGCGTCTCCGAACTTTGCCTGGCGCATTGTGGCGTCGGCGCGGCGCTGATCTGCGTTCTGCCTACTCGAAGTAACGCGTGAGTAAAGCTGGGCATGAGCTCGCGAACGGTTGTGAGGACGGACGCACAACCAACGGTCGGCGAGGTTGCTGGCGTTCGCGCTGTCCAAGAGGACTGGTAAGCGATGCGCACTCAAAGGTAGCCGGAAAAGGCAGTCTTGGACGCACCCGCTGAGGATGTGCTCCTCGAGCGGGTCGTACACGGAGTCTTGCCCGTCGGTCCCAAGAGCCTCAGCCCCTCCTTGGCTTCGCGGGCTTTTGTTATCCTCTTGGTGGCTCCTGGGTTGGAGCGACCGCCGTTTATCCGAGGCCTCGCTGCGGTCGTCATAGCGCATGCAGCGTGCACGGGCAGTCAGCCAGGGGTCCGTTTGCAGAAGAGGGAGCGAGCTTGACCGACCTGTGCTCCGGAGTGCGTCGCATTAGGAGCCTCTCACGCTCCGGAAGGGTGTCACTGCGGTCGCCATCGCGCAGGTACAGGAAGTCAGCAGTCGTCTGCCTGCAAAGTCGGGCCGAGTGGACAGACCTGTCCGCTGACATCCTGCGCTCGCGGGTCACAATCTTAGGCATGACCCCCGAAGGCAGAATATCGCTGAGAGTTGCACAGGAGGGCGACGGATCAGTGGGTGATGTATTTGCAGAGGCGCAGGGGAGATTCACCTGTCCTGAGAGAGCCGGTGCCGGGAGTGCTGGGAGTGCTGCGAGCGAGGGCGGCCGGACATTGCGGCTTTGGACAGGCGGACTGGCAGACAACGTGAGAAGAAGAAGAGCAGAAGAGCAAGGGGGCTGGCCGAGAAGACGTCCGCGGACGCTCGCGCCCCCCAAAGGTCCGCGGAGCGTTCGTCGACTCCTGAGGTCCTCGTCCGGTCAGGAGACGTCTTCCCCGCACCTGCAGAAACGTGGCCTCTACTGAGGGTCCGCACGAGGCAAGCGGTTCGAGCGACAGGCGCAAGCGCGCGCGGACAGGAAGCACGAGAGGACCGAGCGACGGGAGCGGACGCGGCGAGCGAGCTTGGCAAAGGAGATTAGGATGGCACGGCTCGAGGCGCTAGAGAGCGGGACAACTACCAACGAGGAGGCTGGGATAAGGGTGAGTGCAAAGACTGGGGGATGGGGAGGCATTGGGTGGGGGAATAGTCGACGAGGCGAGGCGCGGCGCGATTAGGCAGAGAGGCGGCGACAAGACTGAGGCTGTGGTGAGCAAGCGAGCGAGGATCTGGACACAGAGCGGGCGGGCGAGGTGGGTTATGCAGGAGAGAGAGAGAGAGAGAGAGGGAGAGGTACTGTCAAGAGGCGCTCAGGCGGCGGCCGCGAGCGGAGTCGGGGCGGCGACCGTCTCCTCGGCCTTCTTGGCCTCGACGTCCTTGGCAAGCTCCTCAGCCGGAGCGTCGACGGGGGCGACGACCTGCGCGGGACAGGGAGGTCTCGTCGGCGCGAGTGAGCGAGAGAGGATGACGAGAGAGCCCACACACCTCCTCCGTCTTGGCCAGCTCAGCGGGCTCGTCAGCCTTGGCCGGCGCCGCCGTCTCCTCAGCCTTGGCCGCCGATTCCGGCGCAGCAGCGTCGAGCTTGGACTCGTCGACGGGCGTCTCAATCTTGGGCGCCTCCGAGGTCGAGGCAGCGGCGGGCTCGTCGGCAGTAGTGGCAGCGCCGGCGGCGGGGACGACGTCCTTCTCCTTCTTCTCCTTCTTGGGCGAGTTGAGGAAGCCAATCTTGCCCGACAGGCGGCGCGCGAGCTTGGTAAAGTCGCGCTTGGGCGCCTTGTCGTCCGTCTTGGCCTGTGCCGTGAGGTGCAGCTCCGTCGGTCAGCGACGCGCGCGAGTGTGGCGCCGAGGCAAATGCGAGGGAGAAGGAACGGACCGCCTCGTCAAACTTGACGTCGTCCCCCTTGTGCTCGGGAGCAGCAGCGGCAACCGGCGCCTCCTCCTCCTTGGCGACAACGACGCGCTCCTCCGCAGCAGCAGGGGCAGCCTCGGGCTTGACAGCCGTCGCAGCAGCCTCTGCCTGCTCGGTCGTCGGCTCGACGATGGGCTCGCCCCCGACGGGCTCGATGACCTGCGGGACGGGGGCCGCGGCGGCAGCGGAAGCCTCGGCGACAGCGACGGCCTCGGGAGCAGTGACGCTCGGCTCGGCAGGGGCGACAGCAGTCTCGGGCTGGGTGACAAGGGCGGGAGTAGCGACGGAAGCAGCCTCGACGACAGGCTCGGGCTTCTCCTCAGTCGGGGTCTTGACTGCGAGCGAGCGGGTCACGAGGGTGAGTGGGGGGCCGTCCGTGAGTGAGAAGGGCACGAACGACGACGAACCCTTCTTGTCCTTCTTCTCCTTCTCGCCAAAGAAGGACTTGACCCTGCGAGTCGCGTGTGGACACCCTTATCAGCACCTCCTCTCGGCGACGCGAGAGAAGCGAGCCGGAAGCAGGAGATCGCGCGACGCACTTCTCAAACACGCCCGGGCTCCTGGGCTTCTTGTCCTTGACGGCCGCGGTGTCCTTCTTGTCCTCGTCGGGGGCGAGCGTGCCAGTCGGGGCAGCCTCGGACTCGGCGGCAGGGGTCTCCTCGACGGGCGCCGGGGCCGCGACTTCAGCCGGGGCGGGGGCCTCGGTGTCTGTGACCAAGAGGGTATTCGACCGGCCAGTGTGTCAGCGAGAGTAGACATGCATGCAAGTTCAGAGCGAGCTCGACGCACGCGTCTCGGACTCGGCGGCGGGAGCCTCCTTGACCGGGTCGGCGACCTCCTGCGCGGGCGACGTCGGGTGCGACTGCGTTGGAGGTAGCGTGCAAGGAAGAAGAGTCAGCGCTGTGCAGAGGTGATCGGCGTCGGTCGAGGTGATGAGACCTCGACGAGGAGGGGCGGTGCTCCTCCAGAGCCTCCCTCGAGCGAAGGGTCACGAAGGCCGCGCGAGCCTTGAACGCCTCGTGAGCAGCCTACAACCTTTGCCAAACGCTCCCAGGCGCGGCTCCTCAGGCGAGAGGGCCACCTGCGCTCAGGCACTCGGAACCCCCTCCCCACCACGACCCCACCTCGCACGTGAAAGACGCGCCGCGCGCGTGTCCGCCTCCCGCTCAAGTTTCTGGAGCGTCGGGCAAGGCGGGCGCGCGAGTTCCTCAATGTGGATGTGGACAACACAGTGCACTCGCGGCTGAGCCTGTGTATGCACCCGCTGCATGAAAGGGAACGAAGCGCGGGCCTCGTGTGGGGTAGGCGGGACGGGGGTCGAGCGCGCGGGGACTGGGAGAGGAGGGCGCGGGAAAAGCTGCGAGCGAGGGAAGAGGTGCTCACCTTGGAGTGCGAGTGCGAGTGGAACAGCTTGTTCTTGAGGTTGGCAAAGGGCTGGCGCGACCCCTTCTTGTGAGGCGGGGTCGTCGCGCCGTCCTGAGCGGGCTCCTCAGTGGGCGACGAGGGGGCCTCACCCTCGTGGGTGGGCTCGGTGGTCGTGGCAGGAGTCTCGACAGGGGCAGGGATGATGGTGGTGGCAGGCTCCTCCACGGGGAGGGCGGCGACGTGGGCGGGGGCGACTTCGGGGGCGGACATCTGGCAGGCGCGGGACGAGGAGGGAGGGGCGCGTGGGTCAGCTCGAGCGTGGCCGGGGGCGTCAATGCCGAGGCTAGTGCAGACTGACAGCGAGTGCTTGGAGGGAGTGGTGGTAGAAAAGGGGGGAGGACGGGAGAGAGGAAGAGAGAGGAAGAAGAGAGGGCGGGACAGAGGCCACACTCACTTCGCGCGGCGGCGAGCAGCCAGCCCGCTCCCCCGCGAGCGCGCGCCCGCTCGAACCTCTTTCGCCCCGCTCGCGCTCGCGCTCAATTTGCAAAGCGCGCGCCCCTTCTCGTCAATGGTCCGTGCAGCTCTGCTCGCGCATCGTCAAAGCCGGCCTGCATCGCCGCTTGTGGCGCACGCCTTCGGGGCCGCGTGCGTCGTTTGAATGACATGTGACTCGCACGCCCTCCCGCGCCCCCCCCCCTCAACTGCCGACTTGACACTTGTCACCGCCGCTCTGCACAGGGCAGACTCTGCCCGCCTATCGAGCTCCTCAAGCCTCGATCGCATGCTCGACCCGCGAGCTCGAGGGGACCCGCCCGCGTCCATATGGCGCGACGACCAGCTCCGAGCGCCTTCCTGCGCCACCCTCACGCGGCGTCTCCCTCTCGCCAACAGTGCCCGCTCACACACACAAGGAAGCGACTGCACTGCACACACTGAGAACATTGTCGCCGCGCGCGGCCTACACTGCACGCCCCGTCCTGCGCCCCCGCGCGGCGTCTAGAGCGTCCCCCTGACGGCCTTGTCGAAGCACTGCGCGACGTACTCGACGTTGCCGTCGTTGATGCCGGCCATCGAGATGCGCCCGTTGCCCGTCATGTAGACGTGGCCGCGCTCGACCATGGCTTTGCATTGAGGAGCTGCGCGTGGGGGGGGGGGGATGAAGTCAGCAGGTGGTCGAGAGGCGGAGAGGAGCAAGAGGGGAGAGGGACGCACGGGTGAGGCCGGTAAAGGTGAACATCTGTGGGTGGCGAGAGTGCCGGAGAGAGGCGAGAGAGAGGGCGAGAAACAAAGGTCAGTCTCGACAGCACACGGCATGAGTGGCAGCAGACGCAGGGAGAGTGGACGCACGCCAATCTGCTTGACGACGTGGTCCCACCCGTTGGGTCCCGGCGCCGGCGTCTTGAGCTCGTTGACCAAGAGGTCATGCAGCCTCTCGCGCATGGCAATGATCCGCCCCGCCATCGTCCCAATGTCCCTCTTCCACTCTCCAAACATGGCCTCGTCGTTGAGGATCATGCCGACGATCCTCGCTCCAAACGTCGGCGGGTTCGAGATCTCCTGCCGCTGGAGGATCAACAGCTGCGACCGGAGGCGCTCGGCTCCGCCGGGGGACGAGCCCGCGTGGGTCGCGACGAGGTTGAGCGCGCCGATGCGCTCGCCGTACAGGCCCGCGTTCTTGGCGTACGACTGGCACACGAGGAGCGGGATCTGCTGCGACACAAAGTGGCGCACCGCCCACGCGTCGTTGTCGAGGTCGCCCGACGCAAAGCCCTGCCCGATTCACTCCCCGTCAGCTCCTGCACTGCGTGCAGACACAGAGAGGTCGCGCTCGCGCCCACGCACCTGGTACGCGCAGTCAAAGAAGGCAAAGTGGCCCCGCTCCTTGAAGATGGCCGCAATCTCCTCCCACTGGTCGCGCGTCGGGTCGACGCCCGTCGGGTTGTGCGCGCACGCGTGCAGGAGGAAGACGCTCTGCTGCGGTGCCGAGCGCAGGAAGTCGAGGAACTTGGGCAGCGCGAGGCCGATGGTCGAGGGGTCGTAGTAGGGGTAGTCGACGGGCGTCAGGCCGACGCTGTTGAAGATGGCCTTGTGGTTGGCTGCGGGCGGTAGGGTCCGGGGGTCAGGCTCTTTGCTGGAGGAGATGCCAGTGCAGGAGAGAGAGAGAGAGACGCACCCCAGGTCGGGTTGGAGACGTAGATGACCTTGTCGGCCTTGCTCTTGCCCAGCCACGGCTCGTAGAAGCGCTCGAGGAACGCCCCGCCATAGTGGTTGGCGCCCGTGCCCGAGATGGTCTGGATCCTGCTCTCGCACACACACGCAAGCGGGGAAGAGGCACGCTCACACGGGTCAGCACCGCAGTCACCCACCCGGCCGAGAAAGAAAGAAGAGAGGCGGGACGCACGACACGACGCGGTCCTCTTTGATGGCGGGGCTGTCAGCCCCAAAGATGAGCTTGCCCGTCGCCTTGACGAAGGCCGGGAGACCCGCGATGGGCAGGTACTCGTGGTCGAGTGACTCGTCGGCCGCGAGGATCTGCTTGGCCTGCGTGCGTGGTGCACCCAGTGGGGATGTGTCAGTGGGGGGAGGTTGCTCGTCCTCGAGGCTCGGCCGGGAGCGCATGCTGAGGCAGCGTGACCACTCTGCCTCGGTCCAGAGGCAGCCACCGTCCGTCCGCACCCGACTCGAAAAGCAGGTCACCTGACCCGTCCCTCCTCCTCCTCGACCCGGTCGGCACTCCCCACAAAAAAAACGAGAGAACGGCCCGCGCACCTTGCGCACGACGGGGAGGACAAACGGCTTGCCCTCGTTATCGCGGTACGCGCCCACGCCGAGGTTGACCTTGTTCTCGAACGAGTCGGCCTGGTAGCCCGCCGTCAGGGCAAAGATGGGGTCGGCGGGCGCCTGCGGGGTCGAGGCCCACACTGGTGGTGCCGGCGCGCAAGGAGGACAAGGTCAGCTGCTGTGCCGTCGAGGGGAGACCGGGCCGGGCAGCGGGAGCGCGCAGAGGAGGGCGGGCCAGGCGAGAGTCAAGAAAGCGGGGGAGGGGGAGGTGGAGGGGGGGACCTCGTCAGAGTGAGGCAGGCAGGGGAAGGAGACGCACCGTCGGCAGAGGAGGAGGAAGCACTGGCAGCCATGTGGTGCGAAACTTGGCTCAGTCGAGCAGCGGCTTGGGACGTGGAGGGAGAGCGAGAGGCGGAGGAGGAGGCCATCTCGACTTGGGGCGGGCGGGCGGGCGTGCACGTGAGTGAAGTCCGGGGAAGGGGCCGACCGAAGGGGGGGGGGGATCGATGGGGGCGGTGCACTGTACAGAGTCAGGCTCTCGTGGAGAGGGGAGAGTCGAGCAACTGCAGGGAAAGAGAAGGAGAGCAGCACAGAGCTGTGCGAGAGAGGCGAGTCTGGCGCACTCGCAGGCCGAGCGAGCGAGCGAGGCGACTCGCAACCTCCCCGGTCGCACGAGGTTGCCGGGTGCTCGCGCGCGCGCGGTCGGGCCTTCTCAACCAGTGCCACCTCGAGCCGACGAGATTCCTCACTGTCGGGGGCGGTGGGTGATTCAGTGCATCTAGACTTCACGATGAGGGGGCCCGCGAGCCGGGCAGTCTATGCCTGCGGACATCGACAGGAGACGAGGCGAGGGGGAAAGAACGAGTCGCAACAACGGGGGGGGG
>SOZI01000120.1:0-59639 GCA_006352295.1 Rhodotorula diobovata | reverse complement strand
GCACCTTGTACGCGGCGCTGACGCGCTTCTGCACCGTCGAGCCCTTGAGGTTGGGCTGCTTGGCGAGGATCCTGGCGCTCTCGGCCTGGCGCCGTCGTGCAGGTCGCGGGTCAGCGCTGTCGCGAGGGCGGCGACAAGCTGAGCAAGAGCTGAGCGGGCATGACAGGGACGCACGGTGTAGAAGGCGCGCCAGGCGGCAAACTGGGGCGGGGTGCTGTGGCGAAGTTCGGGAGCGTTAACGAGTACCCTCAGCAGACGGAGAGGCAAGGGATAGAGGAGACGGACTCTTGCTTGGCCTTGAGTTCGGCGGCTGCTCGAGGAGGACAAGTGGCGCCTGGGAGGGTCAGCTCGGGGACTCACTCGGGAAGCGGAGATGGTGCGGACCGGGCTTGGTGGTCTTGGTGATGGCCATGGTGCTGACGGTCGAGCCTGCGAGGAGGCAGACAGCGTGAAGCGACAAGGAGGAGGAGGCGCGAGCACAAACAGGGGGCGGGGCAGTCAGGTGCCGTGCTCGAGAGGCTGCGGGGACAGCAGAGAGGGCGCACTTTGGAAGGAGTCCGAGCGAGTTGAAGTGAGAGACGAGTGAAGGGAAGGAGGGAGAGAGAGGAGGAGGGAGAGGGAGCGCCCGCCGAGGTCGACGCGATGTCAACCAGGCGCGTCCCTCCCTCTCTGCCCCTCGGCCTCGGCGTGCAGCGCGTGGCTCGAGCGCACTTCGTGAGCGCGTCCTCCGTGTCCTTGTAGCCTCTCTGACCCGTAGCAGCTGTACCGAGAGCGGCGAGGACGGCGGAGTAAAGGAGTTGACATCGGCCCCTCAAATGTCCTCGTCGCCTTCGCCCCGGCGGCACTCTCTCCTCTCGACCTCTCACTCGTCTCCTCGCCTCTCTCGCCCGTCTCTCTGTTCCGACTTCAGTTCGTCCACATTTGCCTCGCTTGACAGGCGCGAGCCCTCATGGCGCGTTCACCGAGGCGACCGGCCTGGCTGACCTTCCTCTGTTTCCGGCGCAGCTTCCGCCTCGCAGCAGCCACCATGCCTTCTGCCGCTGCCTCGAGCTCGCTCAGTGCGTCCACCGCCGAGTACCCGCAGAGTTGACCACTCATCCTGATGCCTCTCCCCCTCGCAGCAACGCCTGCCAGCCCTCCCCCCAGCGCCGCCCTCCCCGGCTTCGCCCACCCGGGCGGCTTCGTCCACTCGCTCGAGTACCAGCGCTTCTTCGTCGAGGAGGAGCAGAAGCTCAAGGGCAGGAAGCCTGGCATCAAGGTCAAGAAGCTCAAGCGCAAGGTCGACAAGAAGTGGCTCAAGGTGTGTGGGCTCGACGAGGTCGTTCGGCTGCAGCTTCCGTTGCGGATCCCCGATGATTGACCACATCGTGTCCCTTGTAGGAGTACCCGGCTGAGGCCGAGAGCCCGAGCAAGCTTGCCAACGCCGCCGCCGCCTCGATCAGCCAGCCCTCGACCACCACGACCGCCGCGCCGAGGGCGCCGCTCGCGGCGACCCAGACCAGGGCGAAGGGGAAGCCTGTTCCTACCCCGTCCTTACCTGTCGTCAAGTCCGGGACGGCCGACGAAGCCTCGAGCAGCGAGGCCGACAGCGACAAGGGCCAGCCGCTCGGGGCGCACCGCATCTGGGCGGACGTGGAGGACAGTCAGTGACCGCGCTAAGCCTGTGGCGCTTGTGGGTACGTCATCGAGGGTGAATCAGGCTTGTCGAGCTCGATGGCGTTCACTGGCGGGGACAATGAGCTGCAAGCCCGTTGGCGAAGGTCAGCGAGAGCGTGATCAGTCAGGAGGTGCTCAGCCTTCACTGTCCGAGTACAGCTGGGAGAGTAAGGAGAGCACAGGAAATACGTCAAATGCACGACACGACAGATCCAGAGCAAGACCCGCTCTACTCGATACAAACCGTCCTCGTCTTGCCTGTGTGTTCTAGCGACGGATCCGGCAAACGACAACAGGCGACAGGTGAAGAGAATCAGGAGGGAGACAATCAGAGCTTGGCGGCGCCCTGGAGGTCGTCGACATTGAGCCAGTCGATGCCCGCCTTGAGAAGGCCGCGCCAGACGTCGTCGCGCACAAAGGCAGGCCAGCTGCAGCGGAGCAAGCTGTCAATGACGGAGCATAGCAAGACTCGAGGGCACGCGCGACGCACCTCGGCGTCTCCCAAAAGCGCGTCTTGATCCCCTTTTCCCTCGCGACCCTGAGCTCGCCAATCTTGACAGCCTTGTCGGCGCCGACGTCGAACGAGTCGATCCAGCCAAACATGCGCTTGAAGCTCGTGCTCGCCATGAGCGACACGTCGGACGTGTACGCCGGGTTGGCGATGTCGTCTAGGGGCGCGTCGAGGAAGACGTCGCGCAGGGGCCACTGCGCCGTCACGGACGCGAGGTCGCAGTTGCCCGTGCAGGTGACGGTAAGGGGGCGAGTGGTGAGTGTCGAAGAGGTGGCGTTGAAGGTCGTGAGGAGGTCGAGGGAGCGGAAATGCGAGAGCGCGTCGAAAACGGCGGCGTGTGTGGTCGGGCCATCGGTCTTGTAGTCGAGCAGGAGTTGCAGCGACTGTGCTGGGTCGTAATCAAAGACACCGCTGCAGAGAAATGAAAGTGAGCACTGGCGCGATTCGCCGACGAGCAAAGAGCGAGGCTTACTTGGTGAGAGCAGCCGTCGCGTCGCCCGAGGCGAAAGGCGACGAGGGGTTCTGCAGCTTGATGATTTCCAGCAGCGGGTCTGCGTTGATGAGGTTAGTGGTGGAGCTCCTGGGGGCCAAAGGAGGATGAAAGTGAGCGCACCGAGGTACAGCTCCTCGAGCGTCCTCGACGACGCGGAGACGCTCTTGTGGCCAACCTGTGCGTCCGCTCGAACGTCAGCGGGCAGTTGACCTAGCATGCGACGTAGTCCCGCACCAGCAGTTTACCGTCGACGAGGTGGACGTCCGCTTCGACGCTCTTTGCGCCGACGCTAAGAGCATCAAGGAGCGGGACGGGGCGGGTGTCTGCAAGCGGCATGCTCGTGTTAGTCGGGCGTGGCTTGACGCACAGCACAATGCTGACGTACAATCGTTATGCGAGTGGATGTTCTGCGACAAGGATCAGAGCAGTCAGCGCGAGCAGGAGTGGCAGGGGCGCCCGTGGCGACGGGACCGTTCCTCAACCCCCGCCGCAGCTGTGACCCGCCGCAGCTGTGACGGGGGATGGAGCTCACCTTTGGCACGATACCCTCGGTGAGACTGGTTGGATAGCTGAGCGTTGGAAGACCACTCTGGACGAGCAAGCCGGAGATCGCCACCATGGTTGAGCGGGCAAAGAGGACGGCGGAGTTCCGGCTCGCTTCGGCTGGTGTGGACGCGGTCGACAAGGCTGGTGCACGTGTCGACACGAGTGGGATGTAGACCATCGCACGTCAAGGTCAAAGAGAGAGCCGGAGGGAGGAGAGAGAGCGGCGAGGGGAAGTGAGGGGACCCGCGGGCGTCGAGGTGAGGGGAAGGCGATTCTGGCGCAATGGAGCCGGGGTGCGCGGAGCGACAGTCGAGCCGACGGCAGGCGTCGAAGGGAGGCACGGTCCCGTCACGCACGGCAGTCGCGGGAACGACTCGCAGAGCGCTGTGACCGAAAGGGGGCGGAGCGGGACGCGGGAGACTGAGGGAGAGACTCGCACAGGGAGCACGAGCGACGAGCACATGCACGAGCAGCTCGACTCGCCGCAAGAACGTGTCGGCCCAACTCGAACGAGCCGAAGTGATCGCGCCCACGCTCCGGAGAACGTGCGCGAGAGCCGGTGAAGGCGGTCTGGACCGCACGGACCGCTGCCAAGCCTGGGGGGCAGTGAGTACGCGCACTCACGACATGAGCTGGTGCGAGCCGCGAGCATGAGCGGGCTACGAGCCCAGCGCAGGGGCCGGATGAGAAGCAAGAGGCCCTTCGGCGTTGAGAAAGAGAAGAGGGGGCGCCTCGACAGCGCCGAGCGACATGCATGGAGCGAGGAGAGGCGATCGACCTTCGCAAAGCGGCAAGTGTCACGCTCTGCTTCCCCTGACCTCGCTGCGACACGTCTTTCTCTCTGTTTTAGCGAGTCTGAGCTGCGTGTGACGGGCGTCGTTCGCTCGCGCCGGTGGGCACAGGAGTACCCCGTCTCGAGCGAGAGCCCTGCGCTGGGGTGCAAGGAGCGCGCGGTGCAAAGGGTGGAGCGACGAGCGCGATACAGAGGGGGAAGGGACTACTGCTGGACCACGGCACAGCTACACACTGAAGGGATTGGATACAGGTCCTTGAACGGATCAATGCGAGAGAGGGCCCACGGAAGGCGGATGCGAAGGGGACGAGGCGAGGTGGGCGAGAGGAGGGAGGAAGGGAGCATGCAGACAAAAAACAGAAAGGAGCGAGGGCTAGATCCAGTCGTAGACGACTTGGGGCTTTTCCAGTGGGCAGATGAAGCCCGCCGCGGCCAGCTTGGCGCGCTCGGCGGCGGCAAAGCTCGACGACTGGCGCCGGTGCCGGGAGAACGGCATCCGCTTGCCGACGAGCGGTGACGGCGGAGGCGACGCCATGGGTGACGTCGTACTGTACCGCACCGTGTGCTTGCGCTGAGGGGAGATGGGTGAAGGCGGGGCGAGGGACGTGAGGGGGAGGAGGCGGCCCGCCTGCGCGTCGCCGCAGGTGCTCGCGCTCGACGAGCTCGTCATGGACGACCCGCACGACAGCTCGGGTACGCTCGAGCTGAAGTACTCGGAGAGCTCGTCGAGCGCGGGGCCGATGTCGCCCGCCGCGATGGGGGAGCGGCGGTTCGGGGCGGAGCGCGGTGTCGGGCCCGTCGCGGCAGTCTCGCACGAGTCGGCCGACTCAGCGGTGAAGGTCGACCTGGCCGAGGGCGTGCCAACGAGGGTAGGCGACGGAGCTGGCCCGAGAAAGGCGTCTTCGGTGAGGATGATGGCCGATGAGGGGAAGTCGTCGAAGTGAACCGAGAGGGGCGTGTAGGTCGTGTGCCCCGTCTCGATAAACTCGATCTCGAGGTCGCGCGAGACCGACCGCGAGCGGTCCAAGGACGTCAAAGGTTTGCTGCCCGCGCCGTAGATGGCGAGGCCCGCCGGCGACGAGTCGCGCGTCGGGAGTGGAGGCGGCGTCGTCGACGCGCTCGAGCGTCCCGTCGAGCTGCACCGGCTCTTGCGCGAGCCGTCGTCCTCGGCGATCTGACTCAGGCGCACACGGTGGAAGTATTGATTGGCGGCGTCGACGGCCGCCGCCTCGTCCGACTTGCGCCGACGGTGTGCGGTCCGCGGCGTGAGCGGGACGCGCGAAGGGGAGGGCGAGAGGGGTGCAGGGGGAAGGAGCTCCATGGAGCAGTTGAGGACGGGAGAGGTGGGGATCGACGACGCGGCAGTCGAGACAGACCAGTCGGACGAGGTCGACTGGCCGCGAGAGTGCGTCCAGCTCGCGAGTTCGTCTGAAGAAGAAGCCGTCGACGTGCGGCTGCTCCCACCAGGGTGCCTGCTGTAGAAGGAGTCGCCCTGAGACGGCAAAGGAGAGACAGGTCAGCTCGAGGACCAAGCGGCGACAGAGGGAGCGCAACAGCGAAGACGGACCATGTCGGCCGGACCTTCAGACCAGTCGCCGGCGCAGCCAAAGTCGAGGTCGCGCGAGCGAGTCCAGCGCTGCAGGCGACGCCTGAGGCGAGACGAGCTGCCGTCCCGAGTCGGCGTGTGGCTCGGTGTCTTGGCAGGCGACGACGCCGGGACGTGCATGCGCCGAGGGGGCGTCGACGGCGGTTCGTTCCAGAGGTCCTCCTCGAGGCCACTCGCTGGCCGCCGGCTGGTTGTCGACGGCGAGGAAGGGGCCTTGACCAGCCGCGCAGGCGAGCCAGGCGTCGGCGGCTTGAGCATGGGCATGTAGGGCGGGAAGGCGAGCGGGACGGTGCTCGGCAAGGCGGAGTTGTCGCGTGTCGCAGGGAGGGAGAGGGACTGGGTGCGCTGAGAGGACCGGCGAGGTGGGCGGGGGGCGCTCGAAGTTGGGAGGGGGAGGAGAGAGAAGCGGCGAGGGCGGCAAGCAGCGAGGTCGACGTCGAGAGGCGGCGTTGGAGAAGCCATGGGTCGCCGCACACGTCTCGCCCCCGTCCGACAGGTCAGGGAGAGACTCGCTAGATTGATGAAGGGGAGGGCAAGGGGGAGGTCGAGGCCAGACACTCTGTCGGACAGGGGATCTGCGACTTGGGGGAGGGGCGTGCCTTGTCTCGGGTCGACCGGGGGCTCGCCTGCGTCGGATCCCGACCGCTCGACACTGCTCGCGAGGACCGGCCTGCGGCGACCTCGTTGACAATCCGCGACCGGCGGATGGAGGCGAGACGAGGGAGAGAGAGAGCGTGTGTGGTTGGCGGCGACGACGGCGAGCGTCAAAGCCTCCTCGAGCGACGCCAGCCAGCCAGCAAGCGGGTGGCTCCCGCTCGGACGGGACGCACGCTAATGAGCCAGCCCCTGAGTCCAGGCGAACGGCCAACGCTGGTGCACCGGTGGACAGCGAGAGTTGCAAGCCATGAATGCGGGCGAGCAAATGAAGCGCTTCCGACCTGGGAAGGAGCGCGCACCCCAGGCGTGTGACGACAGGCTGCGCTGGGACAGGCTGGACTCTGGGCCGGGTGGGCCGGGCTGTGACGGGATAGGAGCCGGGACGGGGGCTGGCTGACGGCATGAGGACCTGGGCCACGGGCGCACCTTAAGGCGCGAAGACGACGAGGAGGCGGGTCGATCGACGTCGCCCCTCCCGCTTCCGGCGAACCCCGCTCGACTTTTCTGTCTCGGCCGGGGTGACGGGCGGGGCCTTTCATTTTCACGGAGGCGAGCCAGACCCGAGCAAAGCTCCGCGCACCGCACCGGCCGCACCGCTGTTGTCGAACGCGCACGCCTCTCCGAAACTCTCTCGAGCGTCTTCCTCGTTCGTACGCGCTGAGAGCTTGGAGCTCCTGGCTTGTCCTTGCTGAGCGGACTGCGCATACCGCGTTCCCGACCAGAGCTCTCGCGTCTCGTCGCAGCCTCCCCTCGGATCCCGAATCAAGTCGCCTCAACTTGAAGGCTCCAGCGGCAGCGACAGCCTCGCGCTACAACCGCAGTGCAGGGGCGCGACGGTGACCGTCCCGGCCGGACACAGGCTCGCGAGCGGCGACGACCGCACCGACCAGGGCACTGAGCCTGGTGACACCTCCCTCTTCAGGCGACGAGGCGGAGAAGCGGACCTCCGGACGCGAGACGTGGCTCTCTGCTCCCCCTGTGCTGCAGCTGCTTGACGCACGCCCTCCTGTACTCATTCCACCTCCCCGTCGTCGCCGATCCCACCGTCAGGCGCCGTTGCCGAGACCAAGGTCGCCTCGTCGTCCCCCCCGCCGTTCCTCCGAGGAGCCGAGTCGACCATCATGCCCGCACGTCCGCGTGTCCGACACGCCCTCGCCCTGTCGTCCCTCCTGCTCAGCAGCGTCCTCGCCGCCGGCTCGCAGCAACACCTTGCCCCGAGTGACTGCCTCGAGGCGGCGACCGCCCTCGAGGTCAACGAGCTGCTCAGGGCACGAGGCGAGGGCGCCGCCCTTGTCCTGTGTCCCTATGCGCACATCTCGGTGCGTCCATGCTTCGCCTGTGAGGCGAGCGAGCGAGCGAGCTGACAAGCCCCCTCTGCGCAGATCGACTCTCACGGCCCGCCCATCACATTCACTGCGCCTCGCCAGTCACTCTACACCAAGGGCTTCCCAGAGGATCACTCCCGCGCGACGCTCGTCATCGAACACACGGGCAAGCACTTGTCCGGCGACTTGACGACCGCCGTTGCGGCGAGCTGCGACGAGTGCCGGGGTCTCCAGATCCGCAACCTGCACGTCGACGGCGGGCGAGAGCAGCTCGGTGGACTCGAGGGCGGTGACGCGCTCGTCGTCGTTGGAGGAGCAGCGGGCGCTCAAGAAGTGCGCCACGTCGACGCGTGGGGAGCGCGAGGGTACGCCGTCATCCACGCCGCGGACGGCAAGGAAGGCACCTGCCGCGACGTCGTCCTGTCGGAGAACGTCGTCCACACGGCCGGCGACGCTCTCTTCGACGCCTTCCTCGAGTCGGAGCTCGCGAGGTTGCGAGAGGGACCGCCTGCTTACCTGGGCCAGGAGCGCCCTGGGACGTGGACCGACGGAATCAGTGTCTCCTGCGCTCACTCGTGCGTTGGCCTCTCTCAACGTCACCTGACGTGGTGCTGACTATCACGTCTGCAGCACGGTGTCGGACAACACCATCCGGGACGTCTCCGGCGTGGGCATCGCCGTTCGCGGCGCGCCAGGGTCGCGAATCTACCACAACACGGTCGTAGCGCGCGACCGCGACATGCTCGCCGGCATCTCGCTCGTCGCGAACCCGGTCTTCCGGCACGACACAGCTGCACTCGGCGGCGTCACCGTTCGGTGCGTGCCCCGTCTCTCCGGCTTGACTCCTTCTCGCGTTGACTGGAGGTCCGTCCCGCAGCGAGAACCGCATCCACGCCGCGTCGGCCATGATTCGCATCGGCATCGCGACTGGCTCGGGCGCCTGGGCGACGGACGAGCTTGCAGGCGACCACGAGATCCCCTTCTCGAGCGAGATCCTGCGCAACCGCCTCTCGTCCTATTCGGGCTACTTTGGCTACGCCATTGCCCTCTCTGACGCGCGAGGCCTCGTTGTGCAGGACAACGCCATCTCGTGCGTCTTCTCCCGTCGCTCCCTCCCTCGAGGCAGCACTGACCCCGCTCCCACCCGCAGCGCCTCCATCTGGGGCCTGGAAACCTCAGCCTGCTACTCCCGCCCAGCCTACATCCCCCCAACGCCCCTCCTCCGCGACCCTCGCTCCGTCATCGGCTCGCTCCAGCCCGGCTTCACCAACTCGCACTTTGGCTTCCTGCTGTGCGTGGGGCCCGGGTCGTCGTCGAGCTCGTTTGAAGTCAGCAGGCACCAGATCAACGACCAGCACGCGAGGAGCTTTCACGAGGCGCTGAGCCGCGCGGAGGGCGCCGTCACGCAGGAGCACAAGAAGGGGACGAGGGGTAAGAAGGGACGGGGAGGGAGGGGCGCCGCGAGACCGGCGGCTATCCCGCTCAGCGAGCTGCACCCTCATCCCGCGGGCGCACGCGCCGATGCAGCACCAGGCGCAGCACCAGGCGCGAGGAGGCACGCGCCGCCCGCACCCGCGCCGCGTCCAGGCCGCGCAGTCGAGGCCGCCCGCGCACTCGTCGCCCGCCGCGCGCACGCCCACGCGCACCAGCGCGGCGACGCGCGGGCGCCGCCGCGACAGAACCGCGCGAGCGAGGTTGCGGCAGAGGTCGTCGCGCAGGCGGTCGAGGGCGAGGCACCGCGGGTTGAGGCGGGGATGCAGCGCCGGCGGCTGAGGGCGCCGAGGCCGTTGGCGCGCAAGGCGCGGGCGTTTCATGGGAGGGACGAGTCGGTGTTCTAGTCTCTAGAGGGTGCGCCGGTTCTCCCTGTTGTGTGTCTGTGCCGGTAGACGTGTCTGTACCTCTCGCTCCCTCCTGATGTAGCAGCAGCAGCAATCGAGCAGTGCTTCAGTCTTCTCTACGGGGATCTATGGAGTGACAACAGTGCGAGTGTGTGAGTCTATGTGCGTGTGCGTGTGCGTGTGCGTGTGGGAGTGAGTGGAGATGGGGGAGCTAGACGAGCGAGTGTCGAGGCGGCGAGGAGGGCGCAAGGCAAAGAGAGGGTCTATGCGAGGCCTTTGTACCGCTTGACCGACTCGTAGACGGTCATCGAGATGCCATTGGCCGGAATCTGCTCGCCTCGTGGTCAGCAGCCGCTCAGCAGTCGGGAGGAAGAAGCGGTCGTGCCCAACTCACCGCGTAGGCGATCCTGATCCCAAGTCCCCTCGTAAACGCCCTCGCACCTCCTTGTCGCCACATCTCCTTCACAATGCCGGCAATCCCACCTCTTGCCGTCTTGCCCGCCGCGCCCGACGTCTGCCACCGCGCCTGGACGACCTCGATCGGGGTCGTCACGCACGCGGCGATGGAGCAGGCGGTGACGGACGAGAGGGTGTAGCGGAGGGTGATGGGGATGGAGGAGAGGAGGGGAGATTCGGTGGAGCGGGAGATACCGGTGGAGGAGGAGGAGGGAGAGTCGGGAGATGGAGAGGACGGCGCGTGCGCAGAGTAGTTGGGGATGAAGCGCTGCTTGAGTGTTTCGTAGATACTCCAGTATACGCTGATGTTCGGGCTGTATGCAAGGGAGGAGGCGCGTCAGCGGACGTCCAAGAGGGTGTCGAGCGGCAGGTCCCGCCCTGCAGGGACGACTCCTCGCCGCATACACGCAGACCCGAGCGCCGACGCACACAAAGATGGCAGTGCCGAGCCAGTAGCCCTTCATGAGTCCTATCGCGCCCTCCTGATGCAAGATTTTGCGCGTGAGCGCAACGGCAGAGGTGCCCTCGCGTCCGGTCTGGAGGCGGGACTTGAGGACGTCGAGCGGGGTCCAGATGGCGCCAGAGGCGACTGAACAGGAGAGCAGAGCGTCAGTGAACGCAGAGCTTCAGCGGAAGTCAGAGGGAGAGAGGCGAGTAAGCGACGCACACTCTGCGGCGGTCCCTGCGGCGACGAAGACGGGCAGCTGCTGCAGCAGCGTCGGCGCCCGGTCTTGTGGCAGCCACGTCTCGCCAAAGTAGCGCTTCGAGGCTGTGTGCACGAGTGTGGGTCAACTCCCGCGCCGAGAGGGAAGAAGAGAGAGGGAAGGAGGGACAAACCTTCGTAAGTCGCGAGGTAGACGCTGAGTGCCGGCACCGAGAAGCCGATCGCGACGGGCAGACCTGCGTGGTGTGCGAACCGTCAGCTCTAGCTCGAAGCAGAAGAGCAGGAGGGCAGCGCACCAGCGTAGAGGCTCTTGAGCCGCGGCTTGGGGACGAGCTCCCGTATCGGCGGGACAGGGTAGCCTGCCGTCTGGATGCGGATGCGGATGGTGTCGACTGCTCGCGCGCACCTCGTCAGCTGGACCCTGTGAGCAAGAGGAGAGGGAGGAGAGATGCACGAGGATGGGTGCACAGCCGCGCTGCGATGGACGAGCACGACGAGGCGACAAGGACGTATGGCTCAAAGTAGCGCCTCTTGACCTTGTCTTGCTCTGCGCTGAGAGTCTGCTCGTCCTCCATTGCTTGATGCGGCTTAAGAAGGAGAGGGGCGCTGCAGTGAGGGCGATGAGGAGGAGTCGAAGGGCGACGCTGGCACAGGAAGATGCAGCGGCGGGTCGAGGGCGTTGCTGGACAGCTGCTGAGACTTTCTAGCACTACTCGACGGCGCACGAGGGCAGCGATGACGAGGGAGAGCCGGGTTCCCCTGCTCGCCCGCTCGCACCCGCGGCCAACTATCCCGCACGCTGCACCCGACAGATGGAGCGACAGACACGACTGCAATGCACTGACAAGAACGAGGGACAGAACAAACGAAAGACGAAGGGGGAACTACACAGTGTCCACGCGACCACCTCCAAGCACCTCCCTCACCTTCCGAGCCCGCCCGCAAACCCAATGAGTGACGACGACGTGGGCAGCTCGTCCACCGTGCAGAAGTACGGGTGCGCCTCACGCGCCGCGCGCGCCGACGACCCCGCCGCCGAACCGTCAAACGGCGAGGACAAAGGGAGGGCGGCGTGCCGCGCGCCGGCGAAAGAAAG
The DNA here is from genome assembly GCA_006352295.1 of Rhodotorula diobovata. Classification (NCBI taxonomy): domain Eukaryota; kingdom Fungi; phylum Basidiomycota; class Microbotryomycetes; order Sporidiobolales; family Sporidiobolaceae; genus Rhodotorula; species Rhodotorula diobovata. The sequence continues at coordinate 47,998 of SOZI01000120.1, read as the reverse complement.
GAGCGACGACGTCGTCGGCGGCGAGGACGGCACGGGCGGGATCTCCCCCTCGGCCTCGTCTACGTCGGCGGCGTAGTACGACGACGTGGCCGTGCGGTCCTCCTGGCGCACGGGCGCCGACTCGATCGACGCGTACGAGACGAGCGAGTCGAACGAGCGCGACGAAGAGCTGCTCGTCGTGCGGGACGACTCGGCGGGGGAGGAGAACGTCGAGGGGTAGCGCGGCGCGTCGCCCGAGACGTCAAGCGGCGAGAGGGACCGCGGCGAGGTCGAGTAGGGGGAGTGGTGAGGCGCGCGGGAGTAGGAAGCGGGGTGAGGGGGCGTCACCGAGCGGCGCGCGCGAGGAGCGGCGCCGACGCCGCGGGCCGCGCGCTGCTCGATGCGGCGCTGTGTCGACGACTGCTGCGGCGGCGGCGGGGAGTAGCGCGAGGGCTGCGCCGACCCGAACGAGAGGGCGGCCACCCTGGCGACGATGGCCTGGATCTCGTCCGACACGCGGTCCCTCACACCGTCGTCGAAGAACTCGCGCACCTTGGCAACCTGCCTCGCGACGGCGTCGCCTGCGATGCCGGCGTCGACGTCCTCGACGAGCTGGCGCATGGCGTCGACGGAGCCGTTGGTGTGGGCCCGGCGGAGGGCGGCCCAGCCCGAGCGGCGGCGGTTGTTGACGAACCAGGTGTCGAGCTGGGTCTTGGTGTGTCGCGGGACGAGCGAGAGGAGGTGGTCCTTGTCGTGCGCCGACGGGTACGGGTTGGTGAAGTTGGCTCGGAACCACTCGCGGTACGGCGCGCAGTGGGCTTGGTCGTCGAGGGTGGGTTCGAGGGGTGGAGACTGAGACGTCGAAGGGGCAGGGGCCAGGACTTGTCGAGAGCGATGCAGGACGTCCTGCTTGACCTCATCGATTGTGCCCTCGAGGTGACCGAGATAGGTCGAAATTTCTTTGACACACTTGGCGAGCTTGACGAGCCTCGTCGTTGTCTCTGGGCTGAGTTGACCGGCTTGCAAGGCTTCGCCTGCGTTGCGGAAGAGAGACTCGCAGTGTTGGACAGCCGAATCGTAGCGGCCGGTCAGAAGAGCGTCAAGGTAAGCTGCTTCACAGACCTGCAGGGCACGCGCGAGTCGAAGGTCGAGGGATGACATGCCGAGTGATAGAGAGGAGCGGGAAGCGAGAAGCAAGAGAGGGAGCGAGCGAGGGCGAGGACAAAGGGTGGATGGAGGCGAACCGAGCGGAGGACAATGACCCCGCCGCTCGCGCCTCCCCCCTACGTGCTCCCCATCGACCGAGGCCGTCGCTCTTCCTCTCTTTCCTAACGTGCACGCCATGGCTGCAGCAGAGTATCAATGCGTCGCTGCAAGCGCAGAGGCGCTGCTGAGCCATTCCGCATTTCGATGCCTTCCCAGCCTGTCGCCGCCGCCATTGCCGACCCAAGCCATTGAGCCCCCAAGGTTCGAGCCATCTCTGGTTGGCCTACATGACAAGTTGATGCAGTGCGGCTGCTCAGCTGAAGCCGCACGCGCGCTCGAAGCCGTCTACGAGGACAGCTGCCGCCAACTGGCGTCGCAGTGCGCCGCGGCCTTCTCGACGGGCCTGCACGATCTGTCCCGCTCGTTCAGGGCCGGGGAGGGAGCTCTGTACCATGAGTGGCAGCACTCGCTAGTACTGGCCTTCGAGCGCCAATATCAGGAGTCGGCCGCACGGATGCACTCCCGCCTCCTCGACGAGGTCCGCTCCGCCCACGCCCGCCACGCCTACTCGCCCTCGCAGCAGCAGCAGCAGCAGCAGCCCGAGCAAGAGTCCGGCGCCTTCACCCCCGAGGTCCTCGTCATCCTCCATGCCGCATTCCAGGCCGCCGAGCACATCACCAAGGCCGAGCGGCGCCAACTCGCCGGCGCGACGGGCCTGTCCGAGAGGCAGATCCTCACTTGGGTGCGTCACGCCTCCTTTCACGTTCAAGCGTGGAGCAAGAAGCTGATGCCACAAGCGAGCACGAGCAGTTTGCGAACCAGCGGCAGCGCAAAAACAAGAAATCGTCGGCGCCCAAGCGTGCCGCGCCGTACTCGCACGCCTCGCGCCCTCGCCTCCCGCTCCAGCGCCCTCAGCAGCACGCGCACCACGCGCGGCGCACCGTCTCGGGCTCGTCGTCCGGCTCGTCGTCCCTCGTCGAGTACGAGAGCGCGTCGGACTCGTCCGCCGCGTCGTCGAGCGGCGACTGGTCCCCGACGAGCGGGACGTACCGCGCCGAGGGCGATATCCCCGTCGATGACGGCGTGCGCGGGCCCTCGCCCTCTTCGTACCCGTCGCAGTCGCCGAGCGGCGCCTTCCCCACCCTCCCGTCGCACTTTTCCCTCCCGATCCCGCCGCACCTCTCGGCGCAGCGCCCGCCGCCCGCGCCCGCTTCCCTCCATGCCGAGCCCGCGCCCCCGAGTGGGTACGAGCACCAGCACGAGTACGCGCCCGCGGTCCCCGCCATGCACTTGACGCAGGCGACCCCGCTCTCGCAGGCGTTCCCGCCCTTTGCGCACGTCGCCGAACCGGCGTACCTCCCTCCTGCGCCCTGGGCGCCCTCGGCCGCCGGCGACGGTGTGGAGGTCGACGCGCAGGTCCCGATGGAGGACGGCGAGGCGTACGGCGCGCACTCGGCGCCGTCGTCCGTCATTGGTGCGGACGAGCACGCCGCGCTGCCGCCGCTCGACGGCGCCGCGCTCGCGCCCGTGCCGGCCATGACGGGAGCGCTCGGGGTGCTGAGCGACGCGTGGATGGACGACCAGTTCTACGAGAACCTGTTTGGGTCGCTCGGGCTGGACCAGCTCGCCATGGGCGGCGGGGGGGACGGCGGAGCGGTGCAGGGAGGGGAGGACGGGATGGGGATGGAGGGTATGGGGCCGGGGTTGACGCTCAGTATGGAGGAGGTCAGGGCGGAGGAGCAGCTCGGTGCGGGCGGGGCGGCGTGGTTCTGAGGAGGATGAGCTGAGTGTCGATACCCCCCCTTCGCCTTTCGAGTAGATTCGTCCGTTCTTGTCGTTCTTGTGCCTGTTCTCTGCAGTAGCAGCCTCGCAGTATGTACCCTCTCAGCGGTGAGCAGGGTGATCCGAGGTTGTCGGGGAGGCTGACTCGTTGATTGAGGAGGGGACTTGCTTTCGTGGCTCTCGACCTCGCAGCGCGGCTCGAGCGCGCTCGCCGTACGATCCAGTGGACTGTGCTGCTTGCTGTGCTTCCACGGAGCCAACTACGCCCCCCCTGACTGCCCTTCCACCACCTCGTCCTCCCCTCGTCATCGGGCCTCGACGCGAGCTAGGGAGGAGCTGCTCAAAGGGAGCCAGGCGGCGGCTGGGACGCAGATGGCGTGTCGTTGCTGCTTGCGATCGGGCTGCTCTGAGGCTCAGCCAACCAGGGCGAGGCCTTTTGGAGATATTGCCCGCTGACGTTGACTTTCGCCTGACGAGGCTCGCGGCGAGGTCACTGGCTCGCCCCCGCTCTCTCTCTCTGCTCTTCCTCCTGCTTCGTGCTCGCTGCTCCAGTCAAAGCTCTCCTCGCTGTCAACAGGTCCGCACCCTCGATCGCTCGACCCTCCAGCTGTCGCTGACCCGCCCCTCTCCCCACCGCAGCTCAACTCCCCCACATCCAACCTCGAACCATGTCCTCCTCGCGCGACCTCGCCAACAAGGCAGACGCCGCAGCTCGCCCAGTCGCCGAAGTCGGCATGGGCAAGGTCCGCTCCTGGGGACATCCCTTGCACCCCGCAACCGGTGAGTCGCTGGACCCTCGACTCTTGCTCTGCAGTCCTCTCCTCGAGGCAAGCGACGCTGACGAGCTCCTCGATATCCTCCGCGTCGCACAGTCCACTACCCGATCGGCCTCCTCTCCATCTCCTTCGCGCTCGACGCCCTCCAGATCGCCCCGGCCCTCACCTCCGGCCTCAACTACCTCAAGCTCCTCCCGCCCGCCGCAGCCATCAACGTCCTGTCGCACTACACCGGCGCAGCGGGCATGCTCGCCGCCCTCCCGACCCTCGCTTCGGGCATTGCTGAGCTGTGCGTCGTGCGCGCCAGCGGGACGATTCGTCTGTCGGTCTCGCACGCCAGGGGCTGACTTGCGATCGTGCCGTCGTCTTTCGTCTGGACGCGCAGGTACGCCATGTGGACCGGGCAGGCCAAGTCCAAGGGCGGCAAGCAGTCGGTCAAGGACGCGGCGGGCAAGAAGGACGTCGCCGGTGCGTCGCAGTCCTCCCCAACGCATCGGCGAGCTCGTGCGTGTCCTCGTGAGGCTCCGCTAATGTTTGGGACGTGCGATGAGAACAGGCGAGAAGCTCAAGACGACTCTGACGCACGCGACGCTCAACGACATTGTCCTCGGCATCGCCTTCTGGAACTGGTGCGTCGGCGCCGCGCGCGCTTCGAGGCTTCGGCTCGCGTTCTCTCTCTCGAGGCCGGCGTGCTGATGCGGTTTGATGCTCGGCAACGCACAGGTGGGTCCGTCGCCAGAGCAAGGACCTCATCTTGCCGTACAGCAACGCGCTCCTCTCCGCTGCGTGCGTCGCTCTGTCCTTCTCGCCTCCGTCCTCCCTCTCGCGCTGACATTGACTCTTCCGCCTCTGCCGTCTCGCTTCCTCCCCTCTCCTCTCTCTTCTACCTCTCGCCTTCCCGCCCTCCCCGCCCCCCATACTACGCTACGCCCCATCCCCCATCCCGCCCCTCCCGCGCGCCCGGCTCACTCCCAACCCGACACGCAGCGCCATCCCCCTCTTCCTCTACTCGGCCTACCTCGGCGGCTCGCTCGTGTACGAGTACGGCGTCGGCGTCCAGCGCCAGGGCGAGGCGGCAGAGATCAAGGAGACGCAGGAGAAGGAGCAGTGAGGGGCGCTTGTCGGCCGCTTTCGGGTGTGCGAGGGCGAGGAGGGGAGGAGGGGCGCTGAGGGGGCGCTTGTACAGTGCGTGCTGCATTGCTGTGCTTTCGGACACACACGCTCCGGAGCGATGGTGGACGAGCGAGAGGGCGACTTGAGAAGGCACTCTCGCTCGTCGCACCTCCGACTGACAAGCACTGACTGCTCCCTTGCACTGCAAGTCGACTCCTACCAAGCGTGCGACGATCCTGTGAGCGTCAGAAACCTTGGAAGCCCGAAAAGTCCACCCCCGAAAAGTCTATCCCTGACCAGTCCACCCCCGACAGAGCTGCTGACAGCCCGTCCAGGAGCTCGGAAAAAGCCTCATCCGCCTCCCGCGTGCGAGCGTCGCAATCCTCCACAAGACAGAGGAGGCCGCGCAGGACAGGGTCGGTCTGGGCCCATGCTGGCCACTGCTCGACGTCGTCCTCGCTGTCGAGGTAGTATACCTCGAGGCCATCGCGTGCTTCGGCGCACGCCTTGTCCAGCTGGCCCCACAGATCCGGAATGCGCTCCCGGGCCAGCTCCATGCGAGCCTCGACGAGTTCGAGCCCGCCCGATTCCTCAGGCTCGACGAGGCGGAGGACCCGCGGGCGGAAAAGGACCCGCGTCGCGCCGTTCTCGACGAGGAGGCGCGTGATGGCCAGACTCGCGCCCGTAACGCTCCCCATGTAGCGGTGGACCTCGAATCCGGCGGGCGAGAGGACGAGAGACGTCGCGCCGAGGGTGAACGAGCCGTCTATGTCGCCGCCGGTAGCATCAGCGCGCTTGAGCCTGCGGAGGAGGGCGGCGCCGCTGCGCTCGTCGATGTGGGCGAGCACCTTGCTCGACGTCGAGAACAGGTCGCGGTCGAGGTGCTCGTGCTCGTCGTGGGAGACGTGCAGGCGCTCGAGTTGCTGCCAAAGGTCGCGACCGAGCTTGGGGAAGGACGGTCCACGTCCTCCGACGGTGCAGCGCGACACGCTCAGCGTCTTGAGCGCAGGCATGGGCTTCTCGGTGAAGAGCCAGGGCTCGAGCACCGAGGGGAGGATGACGCTGTGAAGCTCGAGGTGCTTGAGACTGCGAAAGACGAGGGCGTCGCAGGGCGTGTCGAGAGGCACGAGGAGCTTGAGCTGTTGGCCCTCGAGGACGAGCTGCTGCAGGTCTGCAGGTGAGGCATCAGTGAGTGGCTCGCGAGAAAAGGAGCGGAACAAGACACACTCTCGAGCCTCGCGAGCGCGGCCAAGTCAAGCGACCCTTTCTCGGGGTCCTGGCGGATCGAGGCGCGCACTAGGCCAGGCGTCTTGCCAAACAGCGTCGACAAGTCGACACTGTTCTGCACCTGTCCCTCGTGGTCGAGCTCGCGGACGAGCGAGCCCTCGTCGCCTTCCGACGCGAGGAGGTGGTCGAGCTGCCTGGTCCCGTCCGCCCTATAGTGCACCGTCGACCACAGGACCTCGCGACCGATAATGTGGAAGGCCCTGCTGACCCGCTGGATGGTGCACAAGGAGCGATGGCGCTCGGCGAGCTTCTTGTTGAACGAAGGGGTGCGAGCGGGGATTGGGTGGGCGAGTGCGACGATGCGGCGCACGAGCTCGACGGGGAGTGGGTTGAGCATGGTCGTAGCCTGGGCGCTGTGCTATTTGGAGGCGCCCTTGAGACAGGTGGGCGAGGAGCGAGGGAGGGGAAGGAGGGAAGGACGCGCGAGCCCCGCGGCGCCTACTCCCAGCGGCGCTCACCTGCGAACGGCGCAACTCTACAGAGCAGCCGCGCGGCAGGATGACCCCACAGCGAGATCAACGGCACTGCCTATAGCAAGCCTGTGCTGAGAACCGACCCCATTTCAGGCGTCGTCGTCGCAACCGACCTCCGCCCGCCCGCTCAAAGGTCGGCATCCTCCTCCAGCTCTCCTGCAGCACCCTCCTCATCCCCGTCCACTTCCTCGCTCTCGTCCTCCTCCGCGCCATCCTCCTCGTCTTCCTCGCTCCCCTCTCCCTCGCAGTCGCCGTCCTCGTTCGACTCCTCGTCCCACCTCTCGTCGGAGAAAAGCAGCGCGTCCCACGAGCCGGGCCACTCCTCCAGTGGCGTGCTCCACTCGCGCGTGTCTGCCGAGGGCGGCAGCGCGCATGACCAGCCGCTGCGCACCTCGCCGCAGAGCGGCATGGACCCCTCGCGCTCTGGACCGGCCCACCAGACAAGCTCGACACCCTTGGCGTCGCACGCGTTGATGCTCGAGTTGAAGCCGAGGCGGACTCCCCGTTCGATCTCTCCCTCGTTGTCGTTGGACAAGTCCTGCGCGGGGTGCCACGACAGCGGCAGCGCGACGACCTCGACCTCGTCCGACTGCGAGATGCACGTGACGAGGTCTGCGAGTCGGTCTGGCACTGGGCACCTGAAGGGGTCCGGCCAGATGTTTTCGGCATTGTGGCAGGCGACCAGCCGCCGCACCTGGGCTGGAACGCGCCATCTCGTGACGTAGTTTGTGCTGAAGACAAAGACGAGCGACGACGCGACTTGTGGAACGAACGGCGCGATGAGCTCCTCGTAGAGAGCGTCGTTAGCATGCGGCACCGGACCAAATTGCAGGAATTGGAGGAGCTCGAGGCTGCTGAGGGCGTCGCCGGGGACGTGGTGTGGCCATGGGCGAAGGCTTCGGGCGTAAAGCGGGGTGAGGTGGACCGTCTCGAGGCTGAGATTGCTGTAGAGCAGCTTGGACACGAGTTCAGGCTCGAACCAGAGGTCGAGGAGCTCGAGATCGTCCAGAGCCGACGGCAAGCGGTCCGCGTCGCTGGCAGACACCTCGCAGCCGCACAGGGCCAGGCGGCGCAGGCCTAGGCAGACGGAACTGCGTCAGCAACTCGCGTTGATGAGAGTTGTCAAGGGCGTACCTGCAATGTGCGCCATCAAAGAGAGGTCGAAAGTCGCAAGGCGCGAGAGGCGCACTGGGACGAGCGGCAGGAGGGGGTGCAGGCGCGGAGACAGCCTGTCGGCGCATGCCCGGGTGTGGAGGAAGCGAGTCCACTTCATGGAGCACTGTTTGGCGGGGACAAGAGTCGTCTTGCCGTCCCTGTCGCTCGACCAGGCGGGCAGCTTGAACGTGTCGTCGAGAAGAAGGTGGCGGCAACGCAGCGGCTGAGCAACGTGGTACAGAGCCCTGCACGTTTGTGCGACTTTGTGGAGGTCCTCGTGGTAGTCTTCCGGGTCCAGGTCCTCCTCGTGCTCGTTGCGTGCGAGGTGTTGAACGACGCGGATGAGCAGCTCGGGAGGGAGGGAGGCCCAGGAGAGAAGCGCGAGGGTGGACGGTGCCGGTCGTCATGGCTGGTGAGGACGGTGGGTGAAATTAGACGCCTCTCGGTGTCTCCTCGAGCGAGACGAGGCGACGCAGAGTGAAGGGAAGGAGGACAAGAGGCGCGAGCCGGGAGCCGGGTGGGGAGGGGAGCACCTTCGCCTCTTGTCACACCGCTTGCTGGCCTGTTCGAATGCACAGGCACACACTGCGCCTCATTCGATGACTGCCACCCTTTCAGCTGCGTCTCCCAGCCCCGCCGGCGCCCCCGATGCGTCTTCATCAGTCAACCTCCTCCTCTCGTCCTACCTCCCCTCGTCCTCCCTCAAGTCTCGGCTGAATGCCCACGCAGACGCCCTCCTCGAGCACCGCGTGCGGACCAAGACGCGCCGACAAGTCGACCAGCTCAGGGGCGAGCTGCGCGACGACTTCAGAACGCGGGCGTCCGGCCTCAAGGCGGACTGGATGGCGCGAGTTGTGCCGGAAGACGAGGGAGGTGAAGACGACGATGACTCTGAAGTGGACGTGAGCGCGCTCGACCTTGGACGGGGACCTGGCTCGACCCACGGCGACGACACGCCCTCGCCTCGGACGACTCCTCCTGGGCCACCGCGCGACTCGACCCCGCTGCAGCCGACCATCATCTCTGATACGGACGGCGCCGCCGAGATGGCCAAACGTGTCGACGCGACCGTCGAGGAGGCGCTCGCGGCGCAGGTGGACGAGGCGCGAGAAAGGATCGAGGCGTCTGTGCGGCGCAGTGAGGCGATGGAGCTCGAGCTGTGGCTGGGAAACGAGGTGCGTCTCGCGCAGTCTTCCCGTAGTTCGTGACCGCGACGGACTGACGCCGGCCCGCAGATCCTCGATGCCCTTTCGGCCGCCGCAGGAGACGAGGAGCAGGCGGCCCGTCTCGTCCTCGACCGTGTCGAGGATACGTGCTACGACGAGGGCATCACGCTTGCGTAGGGCTACACGGTAACTCGGACCGTCTGCCCTCTGCCCGACCGGCGACAACAGGCGCTGCGAGCGAGCGGGACAGTCGCGCCTCGGCTCGCCAGCTTTGGCGCGACGATGCGACGGAGGGGTCGGCGGGAAGGGCTTCGCGCACGAGGTCGGCGGTCGGCAAAATGCTGCGTGAACCCTAGCGCCTGAGAGGGGGGGGGTTTAGTAACGAGCGAGCGAGTGGCCGGAGCGAGAATACGGGCGCCCCGCGCAGTCTCTGGCGTCAAAGCGAGCTGAGCCTGAGCCTAGACGCAGAAGCGCCGGCGAACGACTAGCTGTTGAAGCCCGACGACGGCTCAATGTGCACTCTGCTTGCCGCGTCTGCCGGCGCGAGCTTTCCAGCTCTCCTGCCTCTCAGCCAGCCTCGACCGAGCTACAGAGACTCACTCGCTCATTGCACACCGCCTCCACCTCACAGCTGCAGGTAGCTGCACATGTCGCAAAGAAGAGTGAGCACTCGACCGATCAGGGACAAGAACGAGTGGGAGGAGCACGCACTCTGCGACCTCCGCCTCGGAGAGTTTCCTGAACCCAGGCTGGCCCTTGAGGCCCGTGCCGTGCCCGACCGAGACGACGCCCTCCTCGGTAGGGGAGGTCGTGATGACGCCAATCTCGATCGTCTTCTCGTCCATGACGCCCTCGAACCCTTCCTTGAGCGTCAGGAGCGCCGTGTGGATCGCGTCCTCGAGAGAGAGGTCGTCGTTGTACCTGCGTGGCGGTCCAGGTGCGTCAGCGACTGGGCCTGTGAGCCTATCCACTCGCCTGTGAAAGGCGGGAGAGCAAGCGCGAAGATGGTGAGCGGTCGCCGACGCACCTCTTCTCGAGGAACGTCTTTGCGTTGGTCTGGTTCTTGCCGATCGCGCTCGCCTTCCACGCCCAGAACGAGCCCGAGGGGTCGACCTGGTACAGCGTGTGGCCTCGTGCGTTGTCGAACCCGGCGACGAGGAGCGAGACGCCGAATGGCCGGACACCACTGCGCGCGCGGGGAGCGGGAGAGTGTCAGCGAGCGCTCTCGACGAAGAAGGCACGGCAGCACGAGTGAATCGCGCTGCACTGCCATGTTCGCGGGTGAAGCGGGACTGACCCGGACTGAGTCGCGTCCTGCATGACGGTCGCAATCTCGCCGACCATGACGCGGGTCGAAGGGTACTCGCCGTAGATCTTCCAGTACGCCTGGGCCGACTTGCGCGCCTTTGCGACGAGGACGCGGAAGTCGGGACCCATGCCCGAGTAGACCATGCCGATGTTCGGGCAGATGAGGGCGACCTGCGGGTAGGCGGGCGGGTGCGGCGAGGGGGAGGAGGGTTGGTCAACGGGTGCTCATAAAGAAGGGGGGGGGGGGAAGGAATCCGCGGGAGAGGAAGGGGAGGCACCTTTTCGAGCATCGAGTCGTCGACTAGCGGTGAGGGTGCCTTCTTGGACGTTGCGAGGACGATGCCGTTGGTTGCTGAGCGTGAGAGGGGCAGTCAGCGGGCTGGGCGACCGGGCTCGATGACGTCCAAGGCGCCACGAGCGTGCGCAGTTGCACATGCTGTACGGCACCAAGGCGGACCGCAGAACCGCCCAGGGACCGACTGGGCCCACTTGATGCGGGCCGCGCCATCACCACCTCGGAGCGGGAAGAGGCGCAACCGACTCACCCTTGATGCCGAGGCTGGTGGTGCCCTGCCCGACTGCAGCGAGGGCATGCTCGATCTGGACGAGCTTGCCCGAGGGGGAGAAGGTGGTGAGGGAGAAGCTGCCGAGCGGGGGGAGCGCGACGAGGAGAAACGAGAAGCGTCAGCGCGAGCGGGACGGGTCGGGACAAGACAAGGGACGCACGAGTAGCGCCCGCCGGTTTCAGGACCGCTCATCTTGGCTCGGCAAGTCTAGAGTTGAGGGGAAGAGGCGGGGGAGAGTGGGCGGCGGGAGATGAGGACGACGGGCGGGTCGGCGCTGGCTCGAGGAGCGGTGGGCTGGAGCTGTTGGCTGTGTTGGAGTGCTGACGGGTGCACACAGAGCTAGCTATGCTCAGTCTGCCAAAGTTGGGACAAGTGGGAGAGGGCGACCTCCCCCTCGAGGTGACGACGCCCCCCTCTTGCACCTCGACCACCTCCGTCACCTCGCGCTAGCTGTCGTATTGCCCGTACAGTAGCTCCAGGCCTACATTGTCACGCTCCAGCTTGAGTCTCAGCTTTCCCCGCTGCACCCTCTCTCTTCTCTGGTTCTCCTCGTCCTCCGGAGTCGCCGTCCTCGCTTCTGGCCTTTCCGGTCTCGACTCGCTCTCCTGCTTCGTCTGCGCAGAACCCGCTTGCCGTACGCACAGTACGCGCTCGTCGGTGCGGTGTGCATAGCGTGCGACACCATCTCGGCCAAGAAGCTAGCGAGATGCGCACGCCCTCGACCTCCTCGCAGCTCCTCTCTGGCTCCTCTCGACAAAAGAGAAAACGCACGCCTTGCATCCGCAGAGCACCGCAATGAACCCTAGTCGTCCTTGTACGCCCCCTCGTCCCTCCTCCCAGGGTACGCAGGCGGCGCCTCGCCCGCGCCCCGCAGCGCATGCTGGCTCGTGATGTCGCGGTCCTCCTCCTCCGCCTCGTCGTCGTCGTCGTCGTCGTCGTCTCGGCCATGCAGCAGCCTCGCGCCGTCGCTGCTCCGACGTGCGTGCTCGCGCGAGTGCGACCGACGCCTGCTGCCGCGCCCGTCGTCCGTGCCCGAGCCCGCCTCGTCCTCGTCGTCCGACCCGACGTGGAAGACGCCCCCGCCTCCGCGGGGCTCGTCGCTCGAAGAGTTGCGCTCGACGCGCCGCATCGCGAGCGAGTCCTTGCCGTCCCCGCCCTCGTCTTCGTCGCGGTCCTCGTCGGCGAGGAGCTCGTCCTCGAGGTCGTACATCTCGGCGTCCGCCTCGTCGAGCGGCACCTCGTCGCTGAGCGACAGGCGGCGATTGCTGCCCGCCGGACGCCAGAGGAAGGCGACGGCGAAGAAGACGGCGGCATAGAGGAGAGAGAGCCACCCGTCGAGGAGGATCCAGCGCGTCTGCCAGGTGCGTGCGGGGAAAGAGGGCGAGAGGCGAGACGAGAAGGCGATCGATGAGGCGATGAAGAAGAGGAGGATGAGGGTCGCGGTGACGACGAGGATGTAGTACAGGCGGACGAACACTGTGCGGGGGCAAGGCGGCGTGAGACGGAGGCAGGGCAGGACGAGCACAGAGGGATGGACACGCACTCGTCCGCTTGTACTTTTGTCGGCGGGCGTTGAGGTCCGAGATGGTCGAGTTGAGCGAGTAGAGCACCCACATGAGGAAGACGGTGAGCGACACCGAGAGGGGCAGGACGAAGAAGACGACGAAGAAGCCCGTCGACGACAGCGGGATGGTCGCCGAGCCGACCGAGTAGCTGCGCAGGGGGGCATGTTCAGCTCGAGTGTTCAATCAGTGTGGCATGAGATGAGACGCACAGGAGGCCAAACGTAAAGTGGAAGACGGCGAGCAGGCGAACCTTGGCCATGGCGCTGCCGAGGCTCGGGCGAGTCACGCTGAGCCCCATGCTCACCACCGTGAGGAGGTAGAGGCTGACGCTGTTCCTCGCGGCGTTGAGCGCCGAGACGATGAACAAATACGCCCCGGCGACGCCTGGGTGACCCGTCTTGTTCAGGTAGCGCCAGTAGAGCCAGGTGAAAGCCTGTTCGACGACGAGCAGGCCGACCGTCGCCGTGATGTAGCGCTGGAGCGGGAGGAGGTCGCGGCGGTACACGTAGCAGAGCGCGCACCACGCGGCGGCGAACCCGAGGTAGGCGAGGAAAAGGACCTTGTAGAACTGCATGCGGGCGAGTCGTGAGCGGGCTGTACGCTCGCGAGTGGAGAGTCACGAGAGCGTACGAAGACCTTGGGGTACTCAGCCGCCGGGAGGTGCCCTCCAAAGACGTTCTCAAAGTCGACCACGCCGGTGAAGCTCGTGTTGCGAGTCGCGCCCTCGAGGAGTAGCGGCACCGTCGCGACGCAGTAGTACCCCGTGCGGCCCACATCGTATCGGAAGGGCCCGCGGGACGTTTGACGCTCGCCGGACGCCGACGGGACGGCGTCGAAGCGGACGGAGGACGTCGAGATGGTCGTCTCGGCGGGCGTGCCTGGGGCGGTCAGGAACAGGCCGAGCTGCTCTGCCGTGCACAGTCCTGCGTTCTGCGCCTCGACGGTGCAGATGTAGACGCGCTGTGGGTTGAGTATGTGAGCTCAGACGGCCTTTGCCTGTGGTGAAGCGAGCGGAGGGCACTCACGTCTTTCGACCAGTCGTTCGTCCCTCCCTCGGCGTCAGGGGCGACGCCGAGCCACTTCGCGTCGTCCCACTCAAAGAACGCGAGTGCGAGTTGTCCCCTTGACGACGGCGAGAAGAGCACTGGTGGGAGCGGGGAGCACGACAGAAGATACGCGTGTCAGCTCGACGACTTGCCGTGCTGAGGCAAGAACAGGCTCACCTTCGATGAACGGCTCCTGTACACCGCCTTCACCCCACATGCCGCTGCACACTTGGCGCACCTGCGGGCCCGGCAGCAAGGTCAGCTCTCTGCAAGGCGCTCTCGCGCAGGTGGGGGAGAGACGAGAGGAGAGCCGCACCACGTCCTGCTCCGACACGAGCACCTGGTAGCCTTGCACACACTGCGCTAGCACGGCGAGGAGTAGGACGAGCGGCAGCAAGGCTGCGTGCCGGACCCGAGTCGACATCGCGCCGAGAGATGGGACGCTTCGCGTCGAGTGTCGAAGGCGGAGGCGGGAAGAGAGCGAGGCGACGCGTCCGGCGCGTGCTGACGTGGCCAGAGTTCAGGGTGAGCTCTGCAAGCCGAGGACTGCACGCGTCGAGGGGAGAGAGCGAGATAGCGAGTGCGCGCTGCCATCTCCGGAGTCGCGGACGGTTGGCCCGCGCTGCATGCATCGACTCGTTCGAGCTTTCCCGAGCGTCGACGAATGCTCAAAGGCCCAGAAGTGACAATGACAACAACATCATCTACACCGGAGCGAAGCGAGATCGTCGACCTCGCACTGGAAGGGAGGGGGTCAAGGCGTGACGGCTACCTCGCCCCTGTCCCACGCGTCAAAGAAGGTCCTGCGCTGCACGACGGGGATGCCGCGACACGACGTCAGGTTGAGGTTGGAAAGGTGCGGGCAGGCGTTGAGGACCGTGGCGAGGAATTTGGCTGCGTCGCGAAGGAAGGGGCGCAGCGCGTCAGCCTTCGCGAGGACGGACGAATAAAACCGGCGCGCGGGACGCACTGGAGATCCTTGTCTCGGCGACGTGCAGCGCCCGCAGCTCTGTACACGCCGCAATCGAGCCCGCCGCTTCGTCCGCGATGCGGCTCGAGTCGAGAACGAGGCTGCGCAATCGCGGCGGCTCGTACGCAGCGGCGGCGTCGGGGTCGTCGCCTTCGAGGGGCGGCAGGAGAGTTTCGAGATGGTGTGACTGGACTGGAAGCGTGAGATCGAGGTGCTGCGAGGCAAGCAAGAGTCAGTCAAGGGGGCGAGCAGGTGAGGAGATGTGAACAAAGCCAAACGCACCAAGCACCGCCGTCCGACGACCTCGATGAAGCGACTCAGAGGCTGATACGCCTTGCCGAGGTCCCAGTTCTGGAAGAGCGACACGCTCTCGAGTCCGTCGAGCGTCTCAAGGTACGGCATCAGCCGCGTTAGGACGGCGTCAGTCAGCCCAGGCGCCTTGGTCGAGGTGCTGGGGATGCTGCCGAGCTTGAGCGTGTGAAACCGGTGGCGTTCATGCTCTGGGCGCTCCGACAAGGGACGAAAGAACCCCTCGAGCGTGGCGGGCGAGAGGGGCAGACCCGACGCGACGAGCTTCTCGAGCCGCCACTCCGGCAAAGTGTGCAGAGCCGACGAGACAAAGTCGAGCGTTTTGAGGCCAGAGTAGGACACGTCGAGGCGTTCGAGGGTCGGGGCGCAGAGTGAGAGGAGGCGGCCGATGGACGAATCGGAGACGTCGGTCGAGCGGACCTTGAGCGTGCGGAGGCGGCTCAGCGGGACGTGACGCCAGCCGAGCGCGGCATCTGCGGACGGGTCGTCGCATCAGTACCCAGATTTCTAAGGCACAACGCAAAGGAAGACACACCTGTCGCATCGGAGACGAGCTTGGCGACGTTCTTGTCGCTGAGCGCCTGGACGTTTGCGAGCTTCAGCACCTCGAGGTTCTTGCAGCGGGCCAGGACCGACGTCAAGCCTTTGATGCTGACGGCCGTCAAACTAAGGTTGACGACCTTGAGCCGCTCCTCGCTTGCCTTGGACAGCGCAATCAAGGCTGAGTCGCCGACCTTGGTGCAGCCTTTGACATTGAGCCGCTGGAGAGAGGGGAGCTTGGCGAGGATGTTGGCGAGGTTCTTGTCGCTCAGAGAGGCGTGTGATCGGAGGTCGAGGTCGACTAGGGCCGCGCACTGCGGGATGCGCGCGACGAGAATGGCGGGCGCGTTCAAGCCGCTGAGGGAAAGGACCGTCGTGTTCGGATGGAAGAAGAGCGCCGCGACGGCGAGGACCGACACGCCTGGGTCGCCCGGGGCGTCAAAGCTCGCGTGCGTCGTCTGCTCGAGCACGAGGCGCAGGAGGCGGTTCGACAACTCGCTCGGGAGCGACTGGATGAACTCGCGCAGGTGTCGCGACTCGTCTGCCCGCGCCGGGTCCCGCGCAGGGTCCCACCCGACTGAGCTCGCCGCAGAACCTCCCCCCGCCCCTGCAGTCCCGCCCTCGCGCCCGTGTAGCCGCACGACCTCGTACAACCCGGCCGCGGAGACCTCGAGCGCGACCTCGCGCAGTGAGCGCACGCCGGCCCGCTCTCGCCGCGTCGAGAGGTACGACGCTCCTCCGCCTGCGTGTTCGGCGAGCAGCTGCGCCTGGGCGTGCCGCACGGAGAGGTCGGCCGAGGTGGCCGAGCCGATTTCGAGTGCGCGGCGGTACCGCTTGGAGGGCCGCGACGAGCGCGAGCCCGAGCCGCTGCTTGTCGTGGTGATGCTGCGCTTGGGCGGCATCGTGGCTGCGGGAGGTTGAGGTGGGCGGGTGGGGAGAAGTCAACGGGAGGAGGCGGTGCTCTCTCTCGAGGTGTTTGTCGCAGACTCGCCGGGCCCTCGACCGTTCCCTTTCGTTGCTGCAGGTCTCTGAACATACAGCAAGCGATTCACACGCGAGCGCGCACAAGAGACGCAAGCAGATCCGACGTCGGGTCGTCATCGTCATCGATAACGGCGCGCGCCGACAAAAGACTCTCGCGCGGGTTCAACTCGTCCCTCTGCTCATAGTGGCCCGGCTGAGCCGAGCACCTCAACCATGCACCGGACTCCGTGACGCTACCGCTCAAACGAGATGTCGTATCCACCGCCCGGTTGCTCCTGCAGCTTGAAGTTGTCCGTCGACAGCCCGAACTTGCCTGCTCGTGACGTTCAGAGTCGGCACCCTGAGCGTGTCGCAAGGGGAAAAGCGAGAACAGACGCACCGAGCACCATATTCCCCAAGTCCTTGAGCTTGCCGACAACCTCGTCCTTCTCCTTTGCCTGCTGCACCTCGATCTTCTTGGGCAAGCGTGCTTGTGCCAGCTTGATCTGCTTGTCGAGCAAGGACGAGTTTCCCGAGAGCGTGGAGAGCTTATTGAAGTCTGCAAGGTAAAGCGTCAGTGCGAGCGAACCCAGGCGCGGACAAGGGAGAGCATGAGAGCGCACCTTCGAGCGAGGCGGACAAGCTGCCCCAGCTCCCGATCGCTTCGTTGGCGAGAGCTCGGCGATGTATTGCCTTGGCGTAGTCGGCCTTGTCCTCGAGAGCTGCGGGGCAAAAGTGCCGGGTGAGCGCTGAGCGCCCGTGAGCGAGACAGGCTGCCCAAGTTGAGCCGGCGCACCGTCATCACAAGCCGAGACGGCCTCCTTCCACCGTTCCTGCAGGCGCCAGTGTGTGAGCTCTCGTTCATGAAACGGGTCGTCGAGGGGAACAGTGGGACGTACGAGTTTCAGCAGGCAAGCCGCGATGTTTGCCGACAGGATGGCCCTCAGCTCGCTCAGCTCCTCGAGCTCCGCCTCCTCGTCGACTTCTCCCGCCTTTGCATACGAAGCGCCGTCTTCGCCGTCTGTGCCGACTTGCGAAGGCAGCGCCTTCTCCTTGCCCTTGACGCTGGCGGTCCTTCTCCGGACAGGCAGCTCCCTCAGCCCTTCGCGGTACGTCTCGAGGGCAAACTCCCACCGCCCCTGGCCGAACTCGGCGTTGCCGCGCTGCTTGAGCTCCTGGGCGTGCTCGAGGAGGTCCTGCAAGATTGGGGCGAGAGTCGGCCAAAGAGCGGGACGGGACCAGGGGAACGGGAGCAGGGAGGGGGAGGGAGGGGGGGGGAGATCAGCTCGGGCGGGCGAGTTGAAGGAGGTTCAGCTCGAGCGGACGGAGCTGTGGACGCACTCGCAGCTCTGATGGGGTCCACCAGCTGTCTTCGCCCTCGTCGTCGTCATCACTCGTCTCATCAGTCGTGAAGGCGGAGGGTCGCTCAGAAGGTCCCCCAGCCATCGAGGCGGCAGTCGAGTCTGTCGCCAAGGATGTCGACGGTGCCAGTTCTTCGTCAGGCAGCTCTTCGAAGCGACTAACAGGCGAGGTGGTCATGTTGCGTCCGGGTCGAGTGGGGAGGAGGTCGTCGTGAGTGGCGGTGCTCAAGCCGGACGAACGAGCGCGGTGTTCCGAGTGCAGATCCTTGCCGAATGACACGACACTTGGCTGTTTGATAGTGCGAGGTCGACGCAAAGGGCGGGCCGGTTGGTTGCTCGACTCGAGGAGGCTCCCGACCCTTCGTCGAGCTCGCTTCCCCTCTCCATGCATCTCCGGAGTTCGCTGTGTCGCCGTACACGCGGAGCAGCGGGAGCGCTTCTGCGGCCGATCCACTGCCCCCGTCTCCGGTGGACTCGGCTTCCCCGTCTTCTCCGGCGCCAGCTCAGCTCCGCTCTCGCGACCTACACCACACGCCCCGTTGTGCGCAAATTCCGGTGCTCTCCACTCGCACAGGATGCGCTAGTCCGCCGTCGGCCGCGCAACGTGGCTCGCAGGCGAGGGTCAGGTCGGCCGCACCTTCCCTGTTGCCTGTTCCGGCGCCCGTCGACCACCTCATCTCGTCGCTTTCGGCAAGGAGTCTTTCGCCGGCCGGGCTCCATCTCTGTCGCTTTGCCCATACACGGAGCGAAGCCTTGAGTGGGGCGATCGAGGGACGGCGTCAGTGCGCACATTCGGAGGCGCCGGACGTGCGGCGTAGTCCCGGCCTCGGGGGCAATGCGCAATCGTGCTGTTCGCAGGACTTCCTCTGTCCACCGTCTGTGGTCTTCCTTTCTCCATCCACGGGACCGTCCGACTGCTGCTCGACTGCTCTCTGCTCCCTTCTTCCCAACCCCTCGCGCAGTACCGCCCGCTCGCCCGCTTCGCCTAGGTCGAAGCCCCTCTTTCCCCTCCTCCTCCTGTTTTTGCGTCACCAAGGGACTGCTGGACAGCCCTCTCCGTACCTCCAACCTCCTCGCTTGCAACCTCACCCCGCCCACCGACCCCTCAGCATGCCCTCCTCTTCGCTCGCCGCCCTCGTCTCCCTCGCCCTCCTCGCCCTGTCGCCGCTGGCGACCGCCCTCCCGACACCGTCTGGCACGGAGCCGGCCAAGCGGTCCTTCCAGACGCCAACCGCCGTCCTCCGCCCGCCGCAGTACCTCGAGGACGCGGCCCTGCGCTCCGCCATCGCCAAGATGGCCGCCGCGGCGCAGGCCTCCGCGGCCGTCAAGGCTCGCCGGTCCGCCCTCGACGACGTCGTCGACGTCGACATCCAGAAGCGCGGCACCAAGGCCGAGAGCGACACGCTGCTCAAGCGCGCGGCGTGCATCGACTCGACCGCCGACGAGACGCTCATCTCGTCCCTCTTTCACTACGGCGGCGCTGGCACCGTCGTGGAGCTGTGCCCCGGGACGACAATCCAGCTCACGGGCCCCGTCTTCTTCTCCGCCAAGGAGCAGGTCCTGACGACCCAGGGTGCGTCTCGTCTCGCCCTCTGATGGCGCGGAGCCGAGAGCTGACCGTGCTGTCCCTCTCGACAGGCAACCCTACCGACGACACCCGCGCCAAGCTCGTCGTCACCGGAGGAGACCAGGCATGCGCCATCGTCAGCACCTGCCAAGGGTGCGACAACGTCGTCGTGCAGAACATCCAGGTCGCCGGTCAGCGCGACGTCCTTGGGTACAACAACGGCGTCGCATTGCTCGAGATGGGAGGCGACAACATGGGCCAGACGGTCAAGAACTGCAAGCTGTGGGAGCCTCGCGGCTGGTCCGCTCTCCACGGCATCGGTGCGCCGCTTCCTCTCCTCTATTCTCCCGGGTCCCCGAGCTGACTGCGTAGGACGTGAGCAGAGGGCAACGGCAACTCGTGCAGCGGCATGGTCATTACGGGCAACGAGATCGGGCCGAGCGGCCACTCGCCGACGAACGGCAAGCAGTTCAAGCGCGACGACGTCTACGTCCCGCAGCAGTGGGCCGACGGCATCTCGATCGCCTGCAAAGGCTCCAGAGTCCAAGGCAACACTATCGTTGACGCGACGGACGGCGGTGCGTAACTGGTTCTTCCAGCCGACGGTCTTTGCGAAGGTCGACCCAGATCCTCTCGCCGCATTCGCGACGGCGCTCAGCCAAGAGCACGAGCAGTATCACAGGGACGGTGCAGAGCATTGCTTAAACTGACCCGCTCCCGCACCTCCCATTCTCCGCAGGCATCGTCATCTTCGGCGCCCTGGGCTCGGTCGTCAGCGGGAACACCATCATCGCGCGCGAGCGCAGGCCCCTCGGCGGAATCAACCTCGTCGACTGGAGCCCCTTCTCAGGGTCGTTCGAGGGCACCGTCGTCGAGGGCAACACGCTCTTTGCCGACACCAACATGATCAAGACGGGGATCGCGCTCGGCGGCATGGTCTGGGGCAGCGACGTGAGTCTGCCACTCGTGTGCATCCTCTCTACTCGAGACAATGGACTGACCGCGGCTCAACTCGCCCGCAGAACCGCACGGCGGCGCGCACCTTTGGCGGCACGATCCGCAACAACGTCTTCAAGTCTGGCTCGTCGGGCTACTTTGGCTACGCCATCGCCGTCGCCGGACACCAGGGCGTCCAAGTCTCCGGCAACGACGTCTCTGGCGCGTCGTTCGGTGGCAGGCCGTCCGAGGCGTGCGTCCCCAACCCCATGGTGCCGACGAGTCAGGCCTTCGTCTACGACCACTGGACGACGACGGGCTCGACGCTGCAGAACAACTTTGTCCACGCGCCGCTCGTGTTCCTCATTTGCCAGCAACCGGGTCCGATCGTCGGTACGGGCGCGACCAAGGCCGAGACGGGGACGATGGTCGTCGGGCAGGGAGACCTCGACGGCGACGTCGCGCCGTCCTCGTCGACGCCCGCCAGCTCGTCGGCGACCACGACGACGACGACGACGACGACTCCGGCGCCGGGCTCGACCACCACGTCAGTCCCGCAGTCCCCGCTGGCCCAGCTCCGGGCCGTCCTCCAGCAGCTGGCTCACGCCCTCGTGCCGCGCAGGCTCCGCGCCTCGTCCTCCACCACGACGACGACGACGACCAAGGTGAAGACGACCACTACGCTCAAGAGGGTCTTCCACAGCAAGGTGACGCGCCCGAAGAGCAGCTCGTCGTCATCGACGGGCTCGGCAAAGCCGACGTCGGCTGCTGCCGCGCGTCTCCAGCAGGTGCGTCCCTTTCGCCTCTTTTCCTCTTTCCTCGCCTCCCCGTCCTCACTCGCCCTCTCCTCCGCACGCACAGACCTGGGGCCGCGTCATCGCCGCCCTCCAGCCCCAACCCGCCAAGCGCGCCGCCGCCGCCGAGCTCGAGGGCGCCGCAGAGGGGCCCTCGCCCGTCGCCGTCGCAGGCTGGAGCAAGCCGACGCCCGTCACCAACTTTGTCAACCCGTTCGACGTCCTCGAGCGGCATGCGCGCTTGGTCTGAGCGTCGCTCGCGCCCTCTCTCCCCCTGCCTCTTCTCGTACCTCCCTCGTCCGACCCTGCATATTCTCCCCGATTCGTCCGCATGCTGCCCCAGGCAGGTAATCCCCCCCCTGTAGCCCCAACCTCGTTCAGTAGCTTTGTAGCATGGCCTCCCACCCGCACTGTATCGGACACTCTCCAGCTTGACCTCTCGTGCGGGTACGGGCAGACGAGAGGGGAGAGAGCGAGCGGACGGCCGCGAAGCCGGGCCGCTCGAGCCGACGTTGCGCGAGCGCACGGAGAGTAAGGCTGAGTGACTGAGGCGAGTTGCAGGTGGGGCAGGGTATGCAGATCGACGAGAGGGGGGTATCGGACGTAGCGGGCGCGAGCGGGCGCGGGTATCGTGTTCGCAGTCGAGCGAGCCGCAGAGGTCAGCCCCAGGCTTGCGTCGAGCTGTAGTTGACGATGAGGTGCCCGTCGGTGCCGAAGCACTGCACGTGAGGGAGGAAGAGACGGTGAGCACGAGGGAACGAGGCGAAGGAGAGAAGGGGACGCACCTTGAACAGGTTGGCGACGGTGTCATCTGGTGCGGGCGAGAACGACGAGTTGATGTACAGGAACTGCAGACAGAGGGGAGTCAGTCTTTCGAGACGACAGCGCGCGAAAGAGCGAGCAACGCACGAGCGAGTCTGCCGGTTTCCACCCGAGTTCTTTGCGGAGGAAGGCAATGACGGTGCGGAACTGGTTGCTGGCTGTGATTTTGTAAAAGTTCTGTTTCATGATGGGTGCGTTGCCTGTTGCCTTGAAGCGGACGACGACTGCGAGGGGGAAGGGGAGCGGGGAGGTGGGGGTGAGCGAGGGTGATACACGGCGAGGGCAAGCGGAGGGAGGGCAAGGAAGCGCACCTTTGGACATGTCCTTCTGCTTGGATGCGTCGAGTGCGTCTCTCGGGGAGAGCTTGCCCGCCTGGGCAGCGTGGACGAGGTGGGGAGAGGGCGAAGGGCCGAGAGCGGGCGACGCCGCGGGGCTCACTGCTGACATCGTTGCCAGGGTAAATGGGAAGCGCTCGTCACGCTGAACACGCTTCGAAAGAGATCTGAGGCGGGTGAGGAGGAGCGAGAGGTTAGGGGGTCGAAGCGAGAGAGAGGACAGCGCCGGTTGGACGTCAACCACCCTCCCCTCGTCCTGCACGGGGGCCCAGTCTAGCTTGCATCAGTGCTCTTCTTGCCCGCACAAGCCACCCAACTTTTGCTTGACCCGAACCGGCGGCGCCTGAGCTGTGCCCACCTGTCCCGCTCCCTCACTACCCCGCCTTACCCGCCGACCCTCAGCAACGCTCGGGACCTAGGCAGACGAGGTGCGTAGCGTCTTGCGCACACTCATCAAGAGCTCCTTCCACCGGAACGGAGCTCAAACTGACGCCAGTCACCCCTTGTCCCCCTCTCTCACCTCCCCCCCGCCAGCCCTCCGATCATGGCTCGCCTCGTCGAGCAGCAAGGCCTGCCCCAGCCCGACGACTACTCGGACGTGTCCCACTCGGACGAGTACGACGAGGATGGGCCAGCCGACGGCGCCGACCAGCTCGACCACTCGGGGTACCCGGCCCGCGGCTACGCAGAGTGGGACGAGGCCGTCGACCCAGATTCCGTGCGTCGCGCCTCGTCTCCATCTGTGCTGCCCTCGCCGAATCGATACTGACCACGCGAGCATCCTGCAGAACATGCGACACGGCTTTGCCGAGGCCTACTCGAGCGAGGAGTACCTCCAGGTACGTGTCCTCCCCTTCCCTCAGGCCGGATCCCGCTGACCTTGACCTCTTCCGGGCAGGCCCTTGAAAAGAACTACTTCCTGTACTGGACCGACACGCGGCACGAGCGAGTGGGCCTGCCCAAACCGCCCTCGACCGACCCGGCCGACAACAAGATCGACTGGCGCAACCGCGACCGCATCCGCACGGCCGCCGCGTGCCTCGTCGTCTGCCTGCGCATCGGGTACGACCCGCCAGACGTCATCAAGACGGACCCGTGCGCCAAGCTCGAGTGCTGGGTCGACCCTTACGCCATCGCCAAGGACAAGGCCATGGAGCGCATCGGCAAGAACCTGCAGCAGCAGTTCGAGAACCTCGCCGCGACACCCAAGACGCGCTACAAGCAGTACCTAGACCCGCCGATCGAGGACGCCAAAAAGTTCTGCACCGCCGCGCGCAAGACGGCAAAGAGCGAGCGCGTCCTGTTCTACTACAACGGCCACGGCGTCCCCAAGCCGACTCCGTCGGGCGAGCTGTGGCTCTTCAATCGGCAGTACACTCAGTACATCCCCGTTTCGCTCGCCGAGATCATCGCGTGGATCGGGAGCCCCGCCATCTACGTGTGGGACTGCAGCGCGGCGGGCAACATCGTGTCCAAGGTGCAGGAGTTCAGCAAGAAGCGCGACGACGAGCTGCAGCGCGAGGCGGCGCAGGCGGCACAGGCCCCGCCGAGCGCGGTCGGGCCCGACGGGCAGCCCGTCAACCCGGGACCGCAGATCCCCAACGTCCCCTTCCGCGACACGATCCAGCTCGGCGCCTGCCTCGCGCACGAGCAGCTGCCGATGAACCCGGACCTCCCCGCCGACCTCTTCACGTGCTGCCTCACGTCGCCCATCGAGATCGCCCTCCGCTTCTTCCTCCTGCGCAACCCGCTCAAGTCCAACCTCGACCTCGACATGCTCCTCAAGATCCCGGGCAAGCTCAACGACCGCCGCACCCCTCTCGGCGAGCTCAACTGGATCTTCACGGCCGTGACCGACACGATCGCGTGGAACTGCCTCCCGCGCGACCTGTTCCAGAAGCTGTTCCGCCACGACCTCGTCGTCGCGGCCCTCTTCCGCGGGTTCCTCCTCGCCGAGCGCATCATGCGCTTCTACGAGTGCACGCCCATCTCGGTCCCGGCGCTCCCGCACACGCACAACCACCCGCTGTGGGACAGCTGGGACCTCGCCGTCGACATGTGCCTCGCGCAGCTCCCGACGCTGCTCGAGCACGAGCAGCGGTGGCTCGACTCGCTCCCGCCGCAACCTCCCCCGCTCCCCGACCAGCCGCCTCCTCCACTGCCTCCGCAACCTCCGTCGCCCTACGTCCACTCGACCTTCTTCGCCGAGCAGCTCACGGCCTTCGAGATCTGGCTCGAGCAAGGGACGGTGGCCAAACGGCGGCACCCGGAGCAGCTCCCCGTCGTCCTCCAGGTCCTCCTGTCGCAGGCGCACCGCCTCAAGGCGCTCATCCTCCTGTGCAAGTTCCTCGACCTCGGGCCGTGGGCCGTCAACGTCGCCCTGTCGATCGGCATCTTTGCCTACGTCCTGCGCCTCCTCCAGGCGCCCGCCGTCGAGCTTAAGCCGGTCCTCATCTACATCTGGGCGCGCATCCTCGCCGTCTACGAGAGCTGCAAAGAGGACCTGCTCAAGCAGGCGTACCCCTCGGCGCGCGGCGTCGACCAGGCGCCCTACACCTACTTCGTGTCGGTCCTCCACCCGTCGTCGACGAGCCAGCTCCCGCTCCCCAACGTGTCAGAGCACCGCGCCATGTGCGCCTTCATCCTCGCCGTGTGCTGCCGCGACTACAAGCAGGGGCAGGTGGCGTGCCTGCGCGTCAACGTCTTCGAGTCGTGCCTCGTCCACCTGCGCGACGAGGACCCGCTCCTGCGCCAGTGGGCCATCCTCTGCATCGCCGTCATGTGGGACGACTTTGAGGAGGCAAAGGGCATGGGCGTCAAGGCGCGCGTCCACGAGGTGTTCTGCAACCTCCTCCACACCGACCCGGTCCCAGAGGTGCGGGCCGCCGTCATGTACGCCCTCGGGACCCTCCTCGGCACGACCGGGTCGAGCAACCCGGCCAAGCGGTTCGGGCGCTCGATCGCGTGCAGTGGACCCGCATCGGGTCTCTCGCCCGGGGAGCAGACGGACGTCGAGCTCGGCGTCGCCATGGCGACCCTCAAGTCGTCGTCGGACGGCTCGCCCCCCGTCAGGCGCGAGCTCATCGTCCTCCTCTCGTCGATCGTCAACGAGCACCAGGGCCAGTTCATCATCGCCGCGTACCGCGCCATTGTCGAGCGCGTGCACCAGGCCAACGCGGGCGAGGCGCCCACGAGCGGGATCGAGGAGCGCATCGCAGCCATCGCGGCGAGCCTCAACGCCGCGGCCGAGAGCAACGAGGGCCCGTCCAACCCTGCGTTCCAGGCCACCATGTTCAGCTGCATGTACCAGACCCTGACGCAGCTCACGGCCGACCCGCAACTCGAGATCGCCGAACCCGCCCAGCAGGTCATGGACTACATCTTTGACCTGCTCTTCGCGTCTCCTCTCGGCCCTGCTGCGCGCGCCGCCCTCGCCTCGGCGCAGTCGGACGTCTCGCGGCCGCGCGTCCCTCCCCCTCCAGCACCCGGCGCCCTCCAGCGCGACGCGACCGCCCTCCTCCCGCACTACCAGCCGCGCGACAGCACCAGTGGCGTCGGCGGCGGTGCGCTCGCCTCCGCCCCGCGGACGAACGGGCACGTGACGCCCAGCGCGGCGGGGACGCCTGCGGCCGGGGGCGGCGGACTCGGCGGGACGCTCAAGCGCACGGCGACGGCCATGAAGAGCTTGGCGCACCTGGCGCTTGAGGGAGGCGCTGCGCAGTCGCCTGCGCCGTCGGCGGCGCCGACGCCCCCTCCTGGTGGGAGCCCTGCGTCGCTGCGCGGCGAGGGGAAGCAGCTGCACCCTGCTGACGGGGCGAGGACGCCCCTGCAGCAGCAGCAGCAGCAGGGCGAGGGCAGTGGGCAGGGGAGCACGCCCTCTTCCGCATCGTTCGACTCGCTGCGGCATCTCCAGGCGCGGGTCGGGCGCCCCTCGGCGACGACGAGCAAGGCGCGCCCGGCCGCACAGGTCGACGCCTCGCAGGTCGAGGGCATCATCGCCTCGCTCGTGCAACAGGACGAGGAGCGGCTCAAGCGGCGCCGCGCGGCCCCGAGCGTCACGACGGCGCAGGAGGAGAGCCCGGACCAGGTCTTCCCGCTCAAGGGCACCTTTTTCGACTTTGCGCTCGAGTACTACAAGGAGAGCCAGATGCGCGCGACCGAGGCGGACGAGCCGGGGAGCATTCTGCACAACGAGCGCGTGTGGAGGAGGCAGAGGAACGAGGCCGTCATCATCAAGACTCAGCCCATGAAGGTCCCCGCGTGTGCGTCACCCTCTCTCTCTCCTCCCGCGTACTTGGTGCATACCGCTGACCTCGCGAGACGAGCGCAGGCCGGACGCGCTGGGACGAGCAGGTCGGCTTCTTCGGCGGCGAGACGGTCCCGAACCGCATCATGTTCCACCAGTTTGAGCCGCACCTCATCTCGGCCGACGACAGGGGCAACATTGCCGTGTACGAGTGGGAGAAGAATTCGCGGCTCAACTACTTTTCGAACGGGACGCCAAAGGGCGTGCCCATCACGACGCTGCGGTTCGTCAACGAGGACGACATTGCGCTGCTCATGACGGCAACTGGTGCGCTCCCCCTCCTCCCTCTCACTCAGTGTGACCGTGCTGACCTCTCGAATGGCCCGCAGCCGACGGCGATGTCCGCCTCTTCCGGTCGTACGAGTCGGCCGACGACGTCAAGCTCATCTCGTCGTTCCAGGGCATCTCGGAGGAGCTGCCGCGGAGCTCGAGCCAGGCCGACGCGGGGCTCGTCGTCGAGTGGCAGCAGGGTCGCGGGCAGCTCCTCATGGGCGGCAACGTCAAGTACATCCGCGTGTGGGACGCGACGCGTGAGCTCACGATCCAGGTGCGGCCCTCTCCCGTCTTCCTCCCTCCCTCCCTCCCCTCTGGGAGCTGACGCCCAGAATGGACCCCTCAGGACCTCCCCACGCGCGCCAACTCGTGCCTCACCTCGCTCACATGCGACCAAGTCGCGGGCAACATCGTCGTCGGTGGATTCGGCGACGGCGGCCTGCGCGTGTACGACCGCCGCCTGCCGCAGCGGGACAACATGGTGCGGAGGTACACGGGCGTGCACGACGCGTGGGTGCAGAACGTGCACATGCAGCGTGGGGGGAACCGCGAGCTCGCGACGGCAGAGTGCGTCTCCCGCCTGTTCACGCCCTCTCTTGCTTGGTCGAGGCTGACAAGGTTCGGTGCACGACGCAGCTTGGGCGGCCAGGTGTGCCTGTGGGACATTCGCCTCACGGAGCCGATCCAGACGCTGCAGGCGCACCAGGGCGGGCTGACGCAGATGACGGTGCACGAGCACGCGCCCATCTTTGCGACGCGCGTCTCTCCCTCTCGCTTCCCTCCTCCTTTCGAGCCCTGGCTGACACTCGCGAGGACGTGCAGGAGCTCGGCCTACAACGTCGTCAAGCTGTGGAACATGAACGACCTGTCCGAGCCGTTCAGCAAGTTCCGCAACACCTGTGCGTCCGCACTCGCTTGCCTCCTTCTCCACCACCGCTGGCTCGCGCGCTGACCTCCTCCTCCTCCACTCACGCTCAGCCGGTCTGCTCAACACGAAGCAGTCGGACATGACGTTCCTCGCCTTCCACCCGCACCACATGGTCCTCGGCTGCGCGTCCAACGACGGGCCCTCCCGCCCCGGGTCGACAGAGTCGGCAGGGCACGTCAACCTGTTCCAGATGAGCGGCCGAAGGGACCTGCTCGACTCGTTCTCGAGCTCGATGTCGTTTGCGCCGTTCATCTAGCGCCTTCCCTTTGCTCCCTCTTCTCTCCTCCCTAGCCTTCCGAGCTGTGCTGCTGTCCCCGCCGTTCCTTGTACCTCCTCACCCCTGTAGATCCTCTTCCTCTCTCTCCCTTATTCCCCTCTCGCCTAATCGGCCTTGCCTCTCGCTGCAAACCCTCTGTCGGACACCGCAACCTTCCGAGAGCCCAGCGCAACCCTCCTCTGAGACGTTGCACCCTCGCCTCCTCATGCCTTTGCTCGCTTGGCCGCGTCGCCCGCCGCCTGCCCCTGCTGCACCGGCGCCTTCCACTCGTGGTCCCACAGCTGCGCGCCGGGGCGCTCGGTCGGGACGCGCATCTCGCGCGGGACGATGCCCTCGAGCCTCGCGTTGGTCGCCCTCGACTGGTCCACGTTCTGGAACTTGCGGCCCTCGGTCGCCTCGCGGTACAGCCGCGGGGACGTCTCCTCGAGGAGCGACAGCGCCGAGCGCATGGCGTTGTACTTGCGCGACAGCTCGGCCGCGTGAGCCTCGCGGCGGTGTCGCTCGTGGAGCTGCCATGCGCGCGTGATGGTCTCGTGGGCTTCGGCGGAGGGGATGACGCGGCGGAGGGCGGCGAGGCGGTCGGCCTCTGTTGGGTCGGACTCGAGGAGCGTCTGCTCACGAGGGGGAGAGAGGGGAGATGAGGAGGGAGGGAGGCGGGGGTGAGCTCTCCGAACGAGGGAACGGGGTGGCGCGCGCTGCTGGGGAGTGCAGGAGGGAAGCGCACCTGCTTGATGGTCTCGATCTTTGTGTCTGAGCCGCCTTCTCCTGGTCTGCCGCGCGAGGTGGCCTGGGCGGCCTTTTTGCGGCTGCCAGAGCTGGCGGCCTGCTTTGTCGCGTAGGCGCGGATTGCGTGGTGGCAGAGGGGCTGCGCGTGGCGTGTGCAGTGCAGGCTGGAGCGGAGCATCGTGGTTGGGTGAATCGGCAAGGTGGAGGGAGAGCGGGCGACGAGGAGAGAGATGAGGACACTCTGTCGCCAACGGCATCCACTGGCACCGCGTGGAGGGACCCCTGCTGGTCGGATGCGCCTAGAAAGTCTCTTTAGGATGCTTCGGACGAGCGCGACCCTCCCACAGAAAGGTAGTCTCGTTGTCGCTGCACTGCCCCTCCTCCCTCGCTGGTTTCTCCTCTTGCGAGCCCATCTCCACCTGTGGACGTGTTTCCTCGCGTGTGCATGCTCTTGGGCATGTTGGCTTGCTACTGAGCTCCACTGAGTACCCTCTGGTGAGAGGTCAACAGTCGGCGCTCAGTCCGCTCGCGCGGACGCGTCGCCGTCTCCACAGAGTCTCTCCCCGCTCTCTCTCTCCCCTCTTTCCCTCCTTCCCCTCACTCGACCACACCACCCTCTCCCTTGAAATACGCCAGAGCCCATCACCCACCGCCTCACAGCCTCTAGCACCCGCCTCGAACCCTCTCCGCACCCAAATCTCGCTCCCCCGCCCCGTCGGACTCGCCGCCGCCCACACTCCCGTTTTCTCCTCACCCATCTCCTCAAGCGTAAGATGGCTCAGACCAAGCACGTCAAGAAGAGTGCGTCTGGCTCCTCTGCGCTTTGCGCCGCTCCTCGAAGCGAATTGGGCCACTTGCCCGTGGGGGCGTGTTAAACGGACAGCTGACTCGCCCCCCCCCCCTTCTTGACCTCGCAGCTGCGCGCGACTCGACCAGCTCGACTGCGTCGTCCACTCAGTCCAAGGGCAAGAAGAAGAGTTCTCGGTACCTCGGACGTCGCCACAAGCTCTCGGCGTGGCAGAAGGCGCGTCGCCGCTCCCCTCCACGCTTCCGACGCACGCAAAGGGCTGACCCGTGACAATGTACTCGGCCGTGCAGTTCCAGTCTGTGCGTCAGAGGGTTTCCCGCCCAGACAGTGCGCATCCGTCGAGCTGACAAGCCTCGCCGTCCCTCCCTGCTGCCTGCCACTCGTCTCGACGCATGCCGGCCATCGACAGGAGACGATGCAGCAGCTTAAGGAGGACAAGCCCGACATGACGGCCCAAGAGCGTCGCGAAGAGGTCAGCCGTCTCTGGGCGGTGCGTCTCGTTCCCCTCGTCGCCTCTCGCTCCTGTCTCTGCTCGCTCTGCCCTGGCAGTCGCACTCACTTACCCGCCCTCACTCGCTCCTGCAGGAGCACAAGGGCGAGTAAGCCAATCGTCGCACTCGCAAATCGGCTTTGGTGCCACTCCGAAAAATGGTGCGGCGGCTTCCCTCTCTCTCTCGCGCGCTCGCCGTCGCTCCTCCGCTGACGCACCCTTCTCCCGACGCTCGCAGTACATGCTTCCCTACTTCTCTTTGGCTCCTTTCCCTCGCTTGTCTCCTCCACCGCTCCCCGTCTGAGCCCTCGTTCCCCGCCGTGTGTTGCTCCGGCTCCGTCCGTCGTACCCTTCTTCGTTCTGTCGTCTGTCTCCGGGTCCCGCTCGTTTGGATCGCGCGCTTCGCTCCGCTGCCGTCTCTCTTCGAGACAATGCGTCTCGTGCGCAACGCGAGAGTGCGCGAGGAGAATGCGCGAGCGGGGTTCGCGAGTGAGGGAAAGGAGGACGAGGAGCGAGCAGGGCCGTCGACTGGGGAGACGACGCTCGGGGTGCGTGCGCGCGTCTCGCCTTTGTCGACGCATGCGCTGAGCCATCGCACCCGTTGAGAGGGCACCAACAGGGCGCTGACTTGGAGATCAGAGAGTGAATGTCGATTGAGAGACGCCGCTACAAAGCGGAGCGAAGCGAGACGAAGACGGGCCCCTCGAGGGGGCTCGACGCGTCACCCACTGAGCCCAGCTGGCTGCATTCCCATGGCTCCGTTGACGGCGGGGAAGAAGCTCAAAGAGCAGTCGCGTCTCGAAAGGGCACGCGATCACGAGCGAGAGCAAGCTGAAAAGCGCACCTAAGTTGCAAGCGCCGCCGCCTTCCTCCTTTCCCCTCTCCACCTCCAGCACCTCCCTACATCCCAGCTCACGCCGCCTCCTTGACGTTCTTCTCCCTCACGTACTCGACAAACGCCGGGAGGATGACGGCAAACTTGTCCCTCTCGGCCCACACGACGTCGACGTCGGCCTGTGCGCACGCGGCGCGCACGGCGTCGACGTGCGCGTTGCGCGCGTGGTTGAGCGCGGCGGGGAGGAAGACGGCCTCGAGCGAGGCGTGCTCGATCAAGAGCGGGAGGACGCGCGGACCCTCGCTGTCGATCTGGTGGACGTAGAGGTGGCGGACAAAGGGGCAGGGGAACGTGGCGGGCTCGACGTAGGCGAAGGACTTGAGCTCGATGAGGGTGGGCGCACGAGTGGTGCGGTAGGCGTGGTCTGCCGGGAAAGGTGCCCTCCAGGTGCCCGACAGGGTAGGACGGTCGAGCTGGAGGAACTCGAGTTGGTCGAGAAAGGCGGATGACACCTGCGGGACATACTCAACCGAGTAGCGCGCGCGGCCCGAGACCTTGCCCAGACGGAGGCGACGGAGATGTGGGAGGACCGTGGGTGAAAGGAGGCGCTCAAGATCCTCGGTGGCGGTCGAGTCCAAGACGTGCGGGAACGCCAGTTCGACGAGGGCATGAACGACCGGGGACTTGAGCTGCTTGATCGAAGGCATGGCCTCGTGAAGGACGAGTGCACGCAGGCCTACGTGCGTGGGAGCGGTCAGTGAAACTGTCCAAACGCGCGCGCGAGACGAGAGGAGGGGAGCGGGATCGCAACGCACCAACAAAAGGCCCGCCCTTGCCAAAGTTCGAGGTCGAACTTGTCGTCCCAGCTCATGTAGCTCGTCGAGAGCTCGCCGAATTCGAACACGTAGACGCGCTCGAGCTTGGGCAGGGTCTTGATGAGCTCGAGGACGGTCGCGACGAGGAGCAGGTCCGGGCGGTCGTCCTCGATCGGGTCAAACTCGTCGAGTGAGTCGACGCTGCGCTCGGCAATGAGGGTCGTCGCGAGCTCGGCGAGCTTCTTGCCCCTGCGGAGCGCCTTCTTGAGCGACTGGGCTTGGGAGACCGTCTTGAGGACGACGACGCGCCAGAGGAGGGGCTGGGCGAGGTGGCGCAGGCTCTGGGAGACGCGGCAGAGGCTGCTGAGCGTCTTCTGGCGGACCTTGTAGGCGCTCCCGGTTTGCGACCGCCCGGCAATGTCGTCGAGGATGTGCGAGACGAGTTCGAGAGGGAGGCGGTGTAGCGTGCCGGCGGGAGTCGGGGGGCAAGCGGGGGCTGGCCGGGACTGTCGGAGCTGACGGGCTCGGCAGGCTGGAGACGCCTTTGCCTACCTAGGGAAGAAGGCGGGAACAGAGCGACGAGGAGGAGGAGGACAAAGAAGGGGAGCGGGCGCGGGGCGCCACCGCAGCAAGCCAGGGGGCGCGCGCCAGCCTCATGAGAGGCACGCAAGAGCTTGTGGGTCCACCGTCGAGAACAGGACACGGTAAGAAGCGCCCACACACGGGGCTCATGCGAAAATGCGAAAGTTGCGACTCCACCCTTGCTCGTCGTCGTCCCGCCGTCTAGCTCTCACCCCCTCTCCTCGTCGCTCCGGTCTTGACTCCGGCTCCTCGCCCTCTCCTCCCGCCGTTCCCTCGTCACCGCCATCTGCTCCGCCCCGCGCTCGTACGGCGACGACGACGACGACCCTCCTCCTCTCCGCGGCGGCGACGCGCCAAAGATGCTGCGCCCGTTCGCCGCCCTGGACCGACTCGTCGCGCCGTGCCGCCGCGGGCTCGCACTCCCTTCCCGCCCGGGCACGTCTCCCCGTTCCCGCCCCGGCGACGACGGCGGCGACGGCAACGCCTCGCGGCTCCTCCGCCCCGCCCACACGCGGTCAATCGCGCCGACGCGGCCCATCTCCTCCTTGAGGAGGACGAGCTCGCCCAGGGCGCGGACCGTCTCGGTGCGGACGCCGTACTTGGTCCCGAGGGCGACGACGTAGCCGTTGATGTACTCGATCTCGGTCCGCGAAGGGAGCGAGGGGGCGTTGTGCGCGAGGGAGAAGGCGTGGGGCGTGCCCGAGTTGAGAGAGAGGAGGTCCGTCAGGGTCGAGGAGAGGTTCGGGGCTGTCTTGAAGAGGACGCGCTGGGTGTAGTCGAGGAGGGAGAGGGCGGACAGCGGGTGGGAGGAGGGCAGAGGAGGTGGTGGAGGGTGCGAGGCGGGAGGGGCAGACGAGGTGACGGACAGACCCGACGGGTCGTCCTCCTCCCGCTCCTCCAAAGAGGGATCGTACACCGGCGGCGCCCACGTCCCCTCCTCGACGGCGAGCTGCGCCGCAAACACGTCCGAGCACTCGCGGCACACGGCCTCGATCAGGCGCTTGGCCTTCTGGCTCCCGACGAGCGCGCCATTGTTGACGCCCGCGACGGCCGTGAGCGAGTTGACGCTCGCGTTGATGGCGAGCTTCTGCAGCTGCGCGACCTGCAGCGCGGGGAGGGGCAGCCATGCCGGGTGGAGCTCGTTGCAGGCGAGGAGGGAGGCGAGCGTCGTGTGCAGGTTGGCCGTCACGGGGCTGTAGGGGAGGTGCTCGAGTGTCGGTTGGACGATTGACCGAGGGTTGAGGAGAGGGTTCTCGGCGTGGTCGCCCCAGGGAGGATCGGGGTACTGGGCGAGCGACGACAGGACGGCGCGATTCGGGAGGACGCCAAACTTGAGGTCGCCGAGTCCGGCGTGGACAAAATGCCCGCTGCCTTTTCGCCACGCGCCGTGCGTCGTCGTTGCGCAGACGAAGCTCGGCCGCCCGCCGAGGTCGCCCCACCTGCTGCGCGCCCCCTCGCCCTGCCCCTCGAGCGTGTCGGACCGGTCCTCGGGCCAGTACTTCTCGAGGAGGGTCTCGAGGACGCCCATGCCGTTCTGGCACAGGACGATGACGCTCCGACTCGTGAGGCGGCCGAGGAGGTGTCGCATGGCCGGGATCGTCTGGGGCGCCTTTGTCGTGATGAAGAGCGTCTGGATAAAGTCTTGCCGGTTCCACATGCGCGGGTCGATGCGCGCCGGGGTCCTCATCGACGCGCGGACCGTGTCTTGCTCCCAGGCGTCTTGGGGCGAGCGGGTGAGCTCCATCTCGAGGTTCGAGGTGCGCCGCGCGAGGCCGTTGCGCTCGACGGTGAGGGTGCCGGTTGGGCAGCCTTCGGCGTCGCGTGCGGTTGAGGACGCATTGGGGTTGAGGAGCTGCTGGGCGAGGTCCTTTCGTCGGAGGATGAGGCGGACCTGGGTCGCGGGGAGGTTGGCGAGGTTGGTTGCGAGGAGAGAGCCGATCGACCCGACTGGGCGCGCATCGAGGAGGGTCAGCCGACGCTTGGCAGGAGCGGTTGGGACAGAGTGCGGCGTACCTCCTAAGCAGTGGAATCGCATGTCCCGGATCGACGGACGCCTGACCCGTCCAGCTCGAGAGGCGAGAGCGACGGGGGCGACTGCTGGTGATCGCCTCGCTCGACCGCTGCGCCGTGCTTTGGGAGCTCTTGAGCAGCTACTGTGAGGCGATCAAGGGCTTGAAGACCGTGCCTGGAGCTGTTGACGACGAGTTGGGCTCGGGCGAGGAAAGGCCGGCAAGGGGGCAACGGCGGTTCCTCGACGACTGGCGCAATTTCGAGCGGGACTCGACGTTTCTCGCGGGTGTGTCGGTGCAGGCAGGTACGGTGCTCAGGCAGCAGGTGGCGAGGCGGTAGAGAACAGAGGCCTGAGATGGAGATGCGGCCGTCGTTCGCTCCGGCTGGCATGACCCTCTGCGTCTCGCCCACGTCGCCTGACTCGCTCGTACAGGCTCAGTCCCGCTACTCAGGATGGCAGACGCACAACCGGCACCAGCACAACCCGCCGCACCCGAGCCGGGCCCTTCCACCTCCCCCGCTCCCCCCCCTCCTCCTCCTCCACCTCCTCCCCCCGCTCAAGACAACGACGGCGACGCGCACATGGCAAACGGTGACGCACCCGAGGAGGACCCCAAGGAGCAGCTCCCCGAAGGCGCATCCGAGGTCCTCTACGTCAACAACCTCAACGAGAAGATCAAGCTCCCGAGTGCGGCCCCTCCCTCTTGTCCCACCCTCCAACTCCCCGCCTGACCTCTTGCACACACGCACAGTCATGAAGCAGTCCCTCAAGGTCCTCTTCCGCGAGTACGGCCACGTCCTGGGCATCACGGCCCACTCGAACGTCCGCATGCGCGGACAGGCCTTTGTCACGCTCGACTCGAAGGAGGCCGCCGCCAAGGCCGTCACGGAGGTGCAGAAGTTCCCGCTGTACGGCAGGGCCATGGTGCGTCGCGCGTCGTCGACTCTTGCGGAGGCTCTTTCACGGGAACGACTGGCTGACCTTGCCCCTCCGCCCCGTGTCGGGACGTGACATTGCATGCAGCAACTCGCCTTTGCGCGGACAGAGTCGGACATCTTGGTGCAGAAGCGCAAGCCCGACGCGATGGACGAGCACAAGAAGGAGCGTCTCGAGCGCAAGAGTGCGTCCCCTCCTCCGCTTGTCTCCCTTGCTCTCTCTCGCGCGGGCGACTGACGAGCCTTTTCCCCCTGTGCACCGAGCAGAGGAGTCGCGGAGGAACGACCCGGCACGGAGGAAGAAGCTTGCGCAGCGGGCGGCAGCGAAGCAGGGTCCGTTCCCTCCCCCTCCCTGCTCACTCTTGCGCGCGCGCGCACTCACTCACACTCTCTCTCCTCCTCGTACGCAGCTGCCGAGACCGGCGTCGCCCCCGTCGCAGCAGCAGCAACCGCACCTCGCCGCATCGTCCAGATGCCGGACGAGTACCTCCCCCCGAACAAGATCCTCTTCGTGCAGAACCTCCCGGACGACACGACCAAGGAGAAGCTCGAGGCCCTCTTCCGACCGTGCGTCCCTCCCCTTCCCTCCCATCTCCATCCCCATCTCCCACGCGCTTACCTCGACCCGGCCCCCGCAGGTACCCCAACCTCCTCGAAGTGCGCACCATCCCCGGGCGGCGCAACATTGCCTTTGTCGAGTTCGAGGACGAGAGCTCGTCGGCCGTCGCGCGCGACGCGCTGCACAACACCAAGTTTGGCACGGCCGACGACGGCACGACCGACGAGGGCTTGAAGATCAAGGTGACGTTTGCCAAGAAGGGGTGAGCGCGCGGGTGCGGAGGCCGGGAGGGAGGAAAAGCGGGAGGGAGGAGGAGGTGTAACCTGCTGTGTGCCGCCATATTGTAACACCGCCGTTCCGCTTGGCCCTCGACGACGTTTGCGCTAGCTCGAGAAGCCCCGGATAGCTCTGGTTAAACACTCGTCCTGCCCGCAAGGCTGGTGCCAGGTCGAGCCTCTCCAGTCTTGGCCGCGCGAGCGCACGGAAAGCGAACGCTCGAGAATTACAAACCGTCAGTACTCGGAAAAGATTGTCCAGGAGGTACAGACGCATTCCGAGGCAGAGTCGCGCGCCCACAAGTTGCAGACGCCTGGCCGCTCACGCGCGGCCCGTCATGCACCTGGTCCGGTCCTCGTTGGGGGGAGCCCACGGTGCGCACTGCCAGCAGAAGCCCCTCTGGTAGGGCCCCACGTCGGAGCCGAAGTAGTACCCGTACATGAGCGGGTCGAGGGCGAGGCAGTCGCTGAGCAGGAGGCACTCGGGCACGTTGTCCGGCGTGTAGTGGAGCGCGTACGGCGCCTTGCACGCCGTGATGCGCCCCGTGTCGGAGCACTGGTCCGCTGCCGTGCCGACGCACGTCCTGCACACGGACCCTGCGGAGAACAAGCGTGAGCGAGAGCTTCGTGGGGCGGGAGCGACTGGGCCTGTCATGCCGCACCATCCTGCCAAGTCGGTGCGAGCTCCTGCGTGCCCAACACCTGCCGACAGGTGTCGGTGCAGGTCCCGGTGGGCTCGTCGACGAGCAGGCCACTGTGGTTCAGGGAGACAATCAGACGAGCAGAGTGGAAGGGAACGGGGAAGGAGACGACGGACCAGGACTCGGCCTTGGCGACGTCACAAGTGGTCCCAATGAACTCGCTGCAGTCCTGGCACGTGTTTTCTGTGCACGCACGCCCGAAGCGTCAGTGTGGGCAAGAGGGTCTATGCGAGCACCGGGCTGTCAGCGCACCATTCGGGCGGGTCCCAGCGGGGCACTCCGCAAGACACTGCCCTTGGTAGAGCCTCGCGCCGGGCATGCAGTGTGTGGGACCGGTGTCGGTACACGCGTCGACGAGCGAGCCAAAGTCGGTGCAGCGCGCGCATCCGACGACGTCTGCAAGGGCAAGCATCAGGCTCAGGTCTGCTCGAGGCGGCAGGGAGAACCAGGGGCGGACCCGTCTTGTAGGTCCCGGTCGGGCAGTAGCACTCCTCAGAGAACGGATTGTACTGCTCGAGTCCATTGCTGCGCCCGAACAGAGACGGATTAGCGCGCCGACCCGAGGACCAGGGAGAGCGCACCGCACCACTTGACGCAAGTCGCCTTGCTCCCGGCGAGGTTGTAGCCAGGCTTGCAGCTCGTCGGCACACCGCCTGAGTCGCACCTGGAGACGCCGTCGCCTCCGGAGCACCGCGTCACGACGCCCGCTGCGAATCAGAGACAGAGCGAGTGAGGTGATGGACCGGACGAGGAGCAGAGCGCAGAGCGGTACTCACCAGCGCAGTAATTGCCGGGGAGAAGGCGGTTGACGTACAGGCACTTGCCGGCGGAGAGGCAGGTGCCAGAGTCACTAGAATGCAAAGTCAGCAAGACCGGTTAGAGGCCCGGAGAGGCCAAACACTCACCACGAGGTAGCGCTCAGCTCGCCCGCGTTCGAGCAGGTGAGCGCATTCGAGGAGTAGCACTTCTTGCACGTGCGCGCTGTCGAAAAAACTCAGCGACTGCTGCGCTGCGTTAGAAAGACCGGGACTCACTGGCCCCGTCGGCAAAGGTCTTGGGCGGGCACTTGTTACCCGTCACGCAGTCCTTATTGGCCGTGAGGAAGCTCCCTCGCTGGCTGATGACGGATTCACGAGTCAGTCTCGGGCAGAGCTGGCGTGAGAACACGAGCATGACCCACCAGGAGAGGGCGACGGTCGCGCTAGAGCAGGTCAACGCGTCAGACGGGCAGCGCTGGCACAGGCCGGTGGCTGTGAGACGTCACGCGAAGCCGTGTCAGCGTGTCCGTGGGCGCTTGTGGAGAGGAGGTCGCAGCGCACCTGTGTCGAGGTACTGGCGACTGGCGCAGGTCGGGGCGGCCGAGACGAGAGCGGCGCCCGCGACGAGCGCGGCAAAGGCGGTAATGTAGCGCATGTCAGACCGACTCTCTTTCCTAAGTGAGGCAGTTCGAGGAACGCGCAGCACCAGCAGCTGCAGCAGACTGCAACCTGGCGTCGAAGGAGACTCCAAGAAAGAGAGAAGCGAAGGGGCGGCAGCTGCGATGGAGGAGCGAGGGAGACCCGCAAAAGGACTCTGCCGATGCAGACTGTTGATCCGGAGGAAATGCGGCCTGTCAAGAGCCACACACAACGAGTGAGCCGGACGAGCGGTCGAGGCAAGGGTCGAGGTCACGGTCTGGCCCAGCGTGCCGGGTTTCCGAGCCAGCCTCGTGGTTGGTCTGAATGGATGCTTTGATCGCGTCGGCCGACAGCCTCGGAGATGCCGAGACTGCCGCGTGATCAGCACTGCGCCAGGCGATGCTTGCCAATGCGAGCAGCGAGACGGGGGAGGTCAAAGAGAGAGCGCACTGTTGCTGCCAGTGCACGCTTGAAAGGACAACCTCGCCCCGGGCCTGCGCAAGCACCGTGACGCGCTGCACCTTGTCCGTGCTTACCTTGTGCACTCGGCTCTTGTTCGCCCTCTCGCTGTCGCCCCCCGGGGAAAACTCGCCCTTGGCCGCCCGCCCCACGCTCCGAGCTCCGAGGGCGCCGAGCCTGGCAATGCTTTGAGCCAGCGAGGCTATAATGTGCACCTATGCGTGACTACTCCCTGAGACGCGAACGATGGTCGAGGACCTGCGCACGCTCCTCGCGGGGCGCACACGCCGCTGGCGCTCCCCTCGGCGCGCGCGACGGCCCGAGGCTCCTTCGCTTCACTCGCGTCTCTCTGCGTCGCACTAGGGAGCATGCTCGACTCACCAGCTCCACAGCAGCAGACCTGCCACATCTACCGCCTGCCCAACGAGCTCCTCGTCAAGATCTTCGCCCACCTCGACCTTGCTGCCGCACACGGCCTCGAGTGGGTCCCAGACGACGGCAAACGGCCGGCCCTCGTAGCCGTCTCGTCGACGTCGAAGCGGTTCCATCTCGTCGCTCAGCCTGTGCTGTGGCGCCGCCTCGCCGCCGCACCTACAAGCTGGCGGGGCGGCGGATGGGGGAGTCCGCCGGTGGCCGGTCCCTACGAGCTTCTCGTTCAGGCGTGCGAGGCGTCGCCCATCAACGCGCAAGCCTGTCGCAGCCGAGCACTTGACCACCGCGCCCGGTTCTGCGGGACCGAATCCCTCGGAATGTGGGACTGGGCGGCCTTGCTTCCGAACGTCGAGGAGCTCGACATCCGCAATACCTCCCCCCTCAGCATGAGCGCCATGGCACTACTCGGCAGTGCGTTCACTTGCACCACTATGCATTGGGTGTCCGATCCCGCTGACCGAGTGCACCTTCAGGACTGCGCCGCTTAGCCGTCACCGCCTCGACCATCTGCCCTCACTCTACCATCTCGTTCCCTCGCCTCGAGTTCGTCAACTTCGTCAGCGTCAGATTGGAGCCGTCGCCTTGTCGCAAGGTCTGCTTTACTAGCGCTGTGCTGCCGGCTTTGCGCCAGCTTTGCGTCAGGAACTGGCAGGAAGGGTGGCCCTTCCCGCTCGAATTGCTCGCACAACTCGACTTCCTCTACGTCGACGCCCGCAACCCCTTCGACTCCTCCCCATACCTCGGAATCCACGTCATCGACGCCATCCCGCTCAATCTCCCTGTACTCTGCCGCGCAGGGATCTATCCGAACGCCGACATTCACCACGTGGCGTTGCCCCTTGTCCCGCTTCCCCCGTTCCTGTGGATCGCCATCAACCTCGGATCAGAGGTCGAGGATGAGCAGGGGCGCTGGAGCTTGAATTACGTCGGCCTCCTGGGCGAGATTCGCCTCCTCTTCGCCCGCCAGCCGCACCTGCGCCTCTTCCTCGTCCCCCGCGAGCTCTGGTGGATCCCGCAGGACGCCCCGCCGCGCGCCAGTTGGGAGAAGTGGGCGGTCGAGGTCGAGTGCGCCAAGCGCGGGATCGACATCAGGCTGTACGAGCAGTCGCCGCCGCTCGACGGGATCGGCGTGCCCGAATTCCGGGCGTACCTGCGCGAAAAGGGGGTGGCTGCGGGACCGGGGGACTGTGTAGAGTGTGATGATGTTCCGACGAGTGCCTTTGAGATCGAGTCTGTCGAGCAGCGTTCCCCCCGAGCAGCGGCTGCGCCAGTGAGCGCGCAGCGAGCTCTCCGGCGGCTTGTCGGCGATAGGT
This sequence comes from Rhodotorula diobovata, assembly GCA_006352295.1. Taxonomy (NCBI): domain Eukaryota; kingdom Fungi; phylum Basidiomycota; class Microbotryomycetes; order Sporidiobolales; family Sporidiobolaceae; genus Rhodotorula; species Rhodotorula diobovata. Next base: position 7,857 of record SOZI01000120.1, on the reverse strand, counting down.
GCGCTTCAATCCGGAGCGACTACACCTTGAGAGCAAGTCGGCGATTCACGCTCTCGCAGCAGCGCGCTCTTCTCGTTCACCCGTCGCGGTTGACGGGCCCGGAAGAGGCCCCCGCGCTTCGCGACTCTGGCTTCGGCCTTTCATTCGATGGCGCTCGAGACGCAAGCGACAGGCTCAACCACTCGGCAAGCTCAGTGAGCTGGCTCTGCACTTGCGGCAGAAGGTCCAGCTTGTGGCTTGAGTTGTCGCCGGATCGCCGGCAGTCTGCGAAGGTCGCGCGGAGGGATCGCTCCGCCGGCCGAGGCTCGCTCGCTGCGAACGCGGCCACGCTCGAATGGGAAAGAGAGGAAATGCACGACGGGATAATGATAGCACCAACACGGCAGGAGATATGAGAGCACGGAGGCAACGGACTGTAATGGGAGGGGCAGAAAAGGGGCAACTCTGCTCGAGGCCAGGAACGGCGAATTGGGCACCGACCGATGGGAAATCAGGATGACGCTCCAGGGCTGGGCGAGAACGACGCCCGAGGGGCAAGGATAGAAAGAGGCGCCCGAAAGCGCGCCACCGTGAATCACTCCTCATCGTCCTTGCTCTGTGGACTGCCCACGAGGAGAGTCAGCAGCGCCGGGAAGGGGCAATGAGATGCTTGTCGCACACTTGAGCCCTCGCTGCTTACCTCGCGGCCGCCCGACGCCGAAAGCGGCGGCGTGCGCCCAGTGCCCTCGCTGCAGGTGAGAGGCCGACTGACAGACTCCCTCGAAAGGGGCTGCGTACGGTGGCGGTTACCCGAGAGTGAGCCGCTGGTGACAAAGTGCTCCTTCGGCTTGCGCGGGAGAGGCGAGAAGGGCTTCTGCGCCGGAAAGACCGAGGTGAGGGAGCGTGGCTTGGCGAGATCGTTCCTGTGCGAGCGATATATTAGTCAGGGCGGATAATGGCGAGGCAAGAATGCACCTTAGGACTACGTACAGCTGGCCGGCAAAGCGAGCGCTCGCTTCGGCCGCGTTCGGCGCGACTGTGGCGACCAACGAGTCGCTTGACGACCTCGCGCGCTTCGCGGGACCCCGCGCCTCGCGTCCCAGCGTGTGAGCGCCGTCGGCCGTCGAGCCATCCGGGTTTGGATCGAGAGGCATCGCCCGGGAGAGAACCTCTCCGGGGTGGACGAGCTGCCGCGCGAGAGGAAGTGTCCTTCCGAGCCGGAGAGCGGGCTGAGTTTGCACGCTAGGTTGACACCAGCTGTGTCAACCTCTGGGCTCGCTGCATCAGAAAGTGAGATCCGGACTCACCGCCGCTGGATGAAGAGGGGCATGCGCTTGACGAAAGGCGAGGTCGCTGGAGGGCCGCCGGCGGCAAGCGCAGCGGAAAGAGCGACGGGGGTCGCGTCTCGGCTGCGAACGAGTTCCTTCCGCTTGTGAGGAGGGGTTGTAAGGGGCTTAAACCGGGCAGCGTACCTGCTGGTCAAGCTGCGAGCGTTGGACGCGACGATGAGGGGGCCGCGACGAGCGGGAGAGGGAGACTGTCGGTGCGTCTTGGCCTTGGGGGACTTTCTACGCCCCCCGACGCCTTTAAAGATGCTCGTGGACGGCGTATTTGGGGCATCTTCGACCCCGGGTGACCTCGAGAAAGGGTGAGGGGCTCCGGAACGCGTCTCGACCGATGAGGATGCCGCCGCGCGAGCCGGGCGACGCAGGGCAACGCCGTTCTTGTCGACGGCGAGAGGCCGTCCAGACGTATTGTGAGAGCGGGTGAACGGCATCCCGCCCCTCCAGGAAGCGTGTGAGAGATGCCAGTGTGCGGGGGAAGGGACAGGAAGCGCAGTCAACTCAGCGGGTGCCGGAGTGGCGCGACCTCGTCGACGAATCCCTCATTCTCTATGTGCGCTTGACCTGATGTGCAATAAAGAAACAACACTGCTAGGCTACCCACCTACAGCCCCCGCTCGCTGCAGCGCCGCCCACACTTTGGCGCCCGTTGCCAGAGCCCCGCTCGCCGCCTGCTCCCACACACCCTCTAGCGCGCTCCCTCCCCGCCCATCGTCGACAGCGGCATCCACGGTCTCTGCCGATGGCGCCCACTCGACGCGCGAGAGCGACGCGTGCTGCGTGTTCGACAGCGCCCAGGAGCGAAACCCGTCGCCCGTGCTGCTGCCGAAGAAGAGGCCCGAAGAGCTGGACGAGCTGGAGAGGGACGACCGCGCAGAGCTGATGTCGGTGTAGCGCAGGCCGCCCCACAGCTGGACCTCGAGGACAGGGAGCGAGTTGTCGAGGAGGGAAGGGTACGTCGCAGCGCTGGGCGGGCCGGCAGGTGACGAGAGGAGATAGTCGATGAGCTGCGTCACCGAAGCGAGCGGTGCGGGGCTCAAGAGATCGAGAAGGATGTGGTCGAGGCGGGAGAGGACCCCGAAGCGCTCGGCCGAGGCTGGTGCCGAAGGGGCAGTCGGCGCGGTGGCGAGCAGACCTGCAGAGAGGAGCTCGCCGGCATGGACGGTGATGCGCTCGCTCACGGCGTCGATATTGAGCACGAGCGACTGCTGCGGCAGCGACGAGCGCTTGTCGGACGAAAGGAAGGGGGACCGAAGCTGGAGGACGTTGAGGACGCCGTACAGCGGGCGATCCTGTCGAGAATACGGGTCAGACACGTTTGCGCGAGCGCACCAGGAAATGAACGCACAAGACACGTCGCGTCGATCGCCTGTGACGACGACACTGCATCGAGCCCAAACGCGCTGACTTCGACCGAGTTGACCCGCTCGACGACCGCCTCGCTCAAGCCCGCCCAGCAACCGATCGCAGGCGGGTACGACTCTGCGTCCGACTGCGCCTGCGCAAGGTCCATCATGCTTGTTCCGCCGACACTGGCCGTCGCATCGAGTGGGATGACGATCTCGGCGCTGTGGACGGCCGTGCGGAAGGCAGCGAGCTCGTCGCTCGTGCGCCCGAGCGTGCCGGTCCAGAAGTGCTCGAGCGCCTTCAAGCGCTGCGTGCTTGCTGCCGCAGCGATCGGCGCGAGGCGGTCGAGCGCGGCTTGCGCGAGGGGCGCGGCGCCGAGGCGCGCGACACTGTCGCTCGACGGCTTGACGACCGAGGCCCAGCTGCCCGTTGCTGAGCGCTGCATGACCGAAAAGTCCCAAGTCCACCCGCCGGCGATGATCTGGAAGTTTGAGTTGGGCTTGGAGGCGGGCGAGTCGCCGAAGCGGCCGAAGGACAGGCCCGAGGCGAAGGTGCGGAGCTGAGTGAGGGTCGAGTTGGACTCGGTGAGGGCGAGGGTGTGGACGAGAGCGGCTTCTGCCCAGCGAAGGCGGGAAGGGAAGGTGGACGACGGGAGGCTGGGAAGGGCGAGGAGGGAAAGCTGCGACTGGCAGGATGACGACGTCGTCGCAGCCGGTGCGACAAAGTAGTCCGCGAGGAGGCTCCCGAGGCCAGACGCGTCGAGCACAGGCTGCCACAGCTCTGTCGCCACGTCGACGAGGTCGAGAAGCCCCTGCGCGACCGGCCCGCCGCCAACATCGACGCACGTCGCGTTGAGGTGGCAGTTCGTCCCGCCCCATCCGGCGCTGCACGAGCAGTAGCACATCCCGTCGCTCGACGCACGGACGGACCCGCCGTGTTCGCACGTGCACGCCGCGGGCGCAGCGACGCTCGCAGCCCTGCGAGTCAGGCCCGCGGCGAGCCCGACGACAAGCAACAGAGCGGCGACGACGGCGACGCCGACGACTATGCGAACCTTCTTCGAGCGCAGCGCCGCGCCGAGTCGCGACATGATCCCGCCGCCAGCCTCGCGGGTGCGCTCGCCGCCCCATCGCGCGGGGTCGCTCCGCAGCGACCATCCCGGCGCGGCCTTGTCTGCCCAGCGAACCTTTGGTGATCCGCCTCCGCTCGACTTGGTCTCCGCCGAGCTCGAGTGCTCAGGCGCGCTGGTCGGCGGTCGGTCCGGCGCGAGCCCGCGCAGCCATGCCTCCATGCGGTCCCGCCCGGTGCTCTCGCTCGTCTCGCTCACGCCGTCCAGCCGCGCCGGCGTCGCCTGCTCGCCGCCCGCGGAGGAGACGACCCTCTGCCGGAGGCTGTGCCGCAGCGGCGCGGCGACGGAGGACGACACTGACTCCATCGCGCGGGCGTGCGAGTGCCGCGTGCTGCGAAGCGGGTCGTCTGGAGGCGCAGGCGGGTAGTGCGTCGGCGCGACAGGACCCGCGAAATCGCTGTCATCGTCGCTGCTCGCGGAGGACGACGCAACGCCCGCAGGCGGGTCGAGGAAGACCGAGACAAAATCGGGAAGAGGCGGCGGCGGCGAGTTGGGCGGGGGAGAGGTCGGCAGGCTGTACGTCGGCGAGGGCGTCGGGCCGCCCATGCTCGACGCGTGATGCAACGCTGACCATGGCGAGTCCGCCGCGGCGCGCTCTAGCAGCATGGTTGCCGAGTCGGGCACGGGCGGGAGTGGGAATGCCAGGTCGCTCGTCTCCTGGCGCTCGCGCCGCGTGCGACGGGTCGAGGGTGTTGAAGGAGTGACTGGGAGGCGGTAGAAGCCGTCGTCGGAGCGCATGATGAAGGGCAAGCTAGACGTGGCGGGCGAGTCCGGCGATGAGGGGGTGTGAGCCATTGAAGACGGAATTGAGAGGTGTCGACTAGCGGCATGGGACGTTGGCAGGAGAGGCGGGAGGTGCTGCGCGCTCCGACGCAGTGCCAATGGCGGGCGAGGGGGCGAAAGGTCGGCCAACGGAGGGGACGACCACGCGGCATCGCCCGGCTCGGCTGAGCGAGGTCGAAGAACATCAGGCGAGTAGCTCCGGGGCGGCACGGTGGGGAAGTCGACGACGAGGTGCTCTGACAGCGGGCGCCCCGGCCAAGCTGGAGAGGTGCCGCGTGACGCCGGCAAGGGGGCGCACGGGCGAGCGCCTGGGCCGAGCAGAGCCAGACTCGTTCCCGATTCTGCGCTCGAGGGGCGCAGCCGAGGAGACGCCTCGAACGGCATCGTCGTGTCCAGGTATCCCGCCGCCGACGCTGCGATCGAGTTGAACGAGCTCGTCGTGTTGTCCACGTCCGGGAGGTCCTGCCGAAGAGGGTACGCGAGGACGCTCAAGCGGTTTCCCTGACCGTAGAGCGCATGGGTGAACGGGTCGGCTGGGGGAGGGGCGCAGGGGGCGGGCCGCCCAGCGACGTCGAAGCGCGGCGACCCGCCTTCGACTGAAGGCCAGGCGACGCTCGTCGCGCGCGCGTCAAGCGATGGGGTCCGAGCTACCGATGGGGTCCGAGCTGGCGGTCGGGGGCTGGTGGAGCGAGGGGGTGGGCTGTGCGCGCTGGTGGGGTGGGACATGTGCGGGTCGACGAACGAGTCGGGCGCCGTCGAGGTCGATGCGCGGAGCGTCTCGGCGGGCACGAGCAGCCCCACGCTCTGCACCCTCGAGAGCCGCGTCGCCTCCAACACCTCGCCCTGCTCGACCGGTCCGCCTTCGCCGATACTCGCCGCATCCTCGCTCGCGGCGCCGTCGAGGTGGTACAGCGAAGAGACGTCGTCCGAAGTGCGGGCGGTGTCGCCTTCGACTGAGAGGGTCAGGTCGGGCGAATGCGTGTCGAGGAACGACCAGCGAGAGCTTGCTGACCCTTCTGAGCCGGGGGACGGCGAGGGCGCCGGCACCAGCCTACGGGTGCCGTCCTCGTCGCGGTCACGAAACGGGTCGAGGGGGCTGCGCGCACAGAAAGGAATCCCACTGTCAGCTTGTAGCCTCCAGCTGGCCCAGTGAAGCTGGCTCAGGGAAGGTGCCCGCACCTCGACATTCCGAGACGCGACCGAGCGCACAGCGGCGGGAGTGGGGCTGCTGTCGTCTCGTGAGCGCAGGTCGGCCTGTGCACGGGCGGGACACGGTTACAGGCTAGTCTACTAGCTGGCGACCTGGCTCGGACGCAGTAACAAGCAGGAGTGGGAGGTGGGCGCGAGTCGGAACATTCCCCACTGATGAGGGGCGTGAGCGTGACGCGGGGCGCGTGCGGAGCCGCTCTGAATGTCGGCCTGGCCTGAGCGGCGCGATACAGACCAGCGTTGGCATGGCCGGACACTTGCGATGCGCGGAGGCCGGAAAGATGAGGAGGGACGGGCGATTTCAAAGTCTGGGAACTTCCAGCTCTGCTCCCACGCTATCAACTTGGGAACGACGCTCAACAGGACTCCGTTGCTCACATCTCTCAAGCGCTACAGCCCCTGGCGGGCGCCCTCACTCGCCGTCGCCCACGTCCGCCCAGATGCGGTGCGCCCCGAGCGGTTGGCCCTTGTCGCCGTCGGCCTCGCTACTCGAGTCCTCGTCGGCCGTCTCGGACTGCACGAAGTGTGGCTGCGGGACGGAAATAGGCTTTCTCTTCGCCCCGGTCTAGGTCGCCGCGAGCGGCGCCCTCGGCGCGGCGGAGGCGGCGGTTACGGCGGTCAAGGGCTTGCTCGTCGAAGCAGCGGTGGCGTTGGCTGGCTGGCTCGGCCCCTCGGCCTCGGCCGGGTGCTTCTGCAAGGGGAAAGATGTGGTCAATCACCCGAGCTCTGCGACGGAAGCTGCAGCCGGACGGCCTCGTCGAGCCCACGCACCTTGAGCCACTTCTTGTCGACCTTGTGCTTAAGCTTTTTGACCTTGATGTCGGGCTTCTTGCCCTTGAGCTTCTGCTCCTCTTCGACAAAGAAGCGCTGGTATTCGAGCGAGTGGACAAAGCCGCCCGGATGGGTGAAGCTGGGGAAGGCCGCGTTGGGGGGAGGGTTGGCGGGCGTCGCTGCGAGGGGGAGAGGCAACCGGATGAACGGTAAGCTCTGCTGGTTCTTGCCTAGAACGCACTGAGCGAGTTCGTGGCCGTGATAGACGGCATGATGGCTGCTGCGAGGCTGCGATGCGTCGGAAGAAGAGGGAGGAGTCAGCCAGGCCAGTCGCCTCGTTGAATGCGCCACGGGGGCGCGCCCCTTTCACCCGAGGTGAAAGTGGACGGACCGAAGTCGGAACAGGGAGACGAGAGAGGGAGGCGACGAGACGAGTGAGAGGTCGAGAGGAGAGAGCGCCGCCGGGGGGAAGGCGACGGGGCCACTTGGGGCCAATGTCAACTCCTTGCTCCGCCGTCCTCGCCGCTCTCGGTACAGCTGCTACGCGTCAGAGAGGCTACAAGGACACGGAGGACGCGCTCACGAGGTGCGCTCGAGCCACGCGCTGCACGCCGAGGCCGAGGCGCCGAGGGGAGGGACGCGCCTGGTTGACATCGCGTCGACCTCGGCGGGCGCTCCCTCTCCCTCCTCCTCTCTCTCCCTCCTTCCCTTCACTCGTCTCTCACTTCAACTCGCTCGGACTCCTTCCAAAGTGCGCCCTCTCTGCTGTCCCCGCAGCCTCTCGAGCACGGCACCTGACTGCCCCGCCCCCTGTTTGTGCTCGCGCCTCCTCCTCCTTGTCGCTTCACGCTGTCTGCCTCCTCGCAGGCTCGACCGTCAGCACCATGGCCATCACCAAGACCACCAAGCCCGGTCCGCACCATCTCCGCTTCCCGAGTGAGTCCCCGAGCTGACCCTCCCAGGCGCCACTTGTCCTCCTCGAGCAGCCGCCGAACTCAAGGCCAAGCAAGAGTCCGTCTCCTCTATCCCTTGCCTCTCCGTCTGCTGAGGGTACTCGTTAACGCTCCCGAACTTCGCCACAGCACCCCGCCCCAGTTTGCCGCCTGGCGCGCCTTCTACACCGTGCGTCCCTGTCATGCCCGCTCAGCTCTTGCTCAGCTTGTCGCCGCCCTCGCGACAGCGCTGACCCGCGACCTGCACGACGGCGCCAGGCCGAGAGCGCCAGGATCCTCGCCAAGCAGCCCAACCTCAAGGGCTCGACGGTGCAGAAGCGCGTCAGCGCCGCGTACAAGGTGC